>VZTV01057035.1:9234-39744 GCA_013400875.1 Anhinga rufa
GTTGGACAAGGTGATCTCTGGAGGTCCCTTCCAACCCCTGCCATTCTGCGATTCTGTGAAACCCAGTGGCTAGCCCTCTACCTGGCTCCGTACCACAATCTCAGACTGGAAGGCAATTAGAACGCATTTCCACTGATTTTTCTGTTTCAACTATTCATATTATCATGGCTGTAATTTCATTGGCTATAATTTATATATTGTTCCCAGTCTATGACAATCAGGAGAGTCTTCCTTAGGTAAGATATTTTTAACAAAGCTCAGTATGAAACACAGCAGAGACCGGGCTATAGCACTTCTGACCAGCAGATCGGCTTCCCCAAGAACATCAGGCTGAGAGATGTTTTACTATCAGGACAACAACTTGTAGGATTTTTTTATTTTTTTTTTTTTTTTTTTTTTGTGAAGCTTACCCATAATTTATGTAAATAAGTACTTTAATGAGAATATTTATGAGGAGAAAGCCACTTTGAAGACAAGTCCATGAAGTCTACTGTGAGGCTTGCTGTGGTAAGTCTAATTTACCTAGGAAGTGCTGAAATACTGACAAAGAGAGAAACTTAATACGAAACTAAACCAAACCAAACCAAAAAAGAAAAACCCAAACAAAATAAACAAAAAAAAGACCAAAAAGAACAAAGACAGATCAGAGACAGAGTCATCAGGTTGTCAGAAAGTCAGGTAACATTGTCGTGGAAACATCTGTACTCAAGCAGACCTTGCAAACTTACAGGAAAACTCACAAGTGCAAAGTTACTGACATCCTTAAACAGTGGCAAGATGAGGCTGTTATTGAATGCTATGATTTGCTTTGCATCCCTATTTAAAATAGTTTCCCTTTAGAAAATCCTATTGAAAGGAAGTGAAGGGCTCTGAAGCATTATTTTCCTTATTTGTGAGAAAAAGCCTTTGTACCTATGGCTGGTCAAGACCCACAGTATTTCAGGATGGCAAAGCCCTCATAGATTATTGATCCCATATGTGAAAGCAGTGAGAACAATTCCACAATAGCAGATTTAATTGATACAGTCTTAAATGAGAAAAATCCAAGCAGCATTGGTACATATTATTTTTCCCCATGAACACTAAAACATTCACTAATTTGACTCGTAACACTCCTCCTGGCTAGGAAACAATTATCACTACCATATTACAGGTACATTTAACCGAGGAGGTTTGCTCACGTATTGGAAGTGAAAGGATCTCTATCAGACCACACCACGACTCAAAAGGACAGACGCCACTGCAACCCGAAGGGCCTCAATCCACTGGGTGACAAGACAAGGTGCAATTAGTTATGCATTTACTGTGATCAAAGAAAGAAATTTCTAATGGACTGCTGGACTGCCCTGCTACAGCTCAATGTGCTGCTATCTTTCCTCTCTGTAACAACAAAATTGCAGTGAAAAGAAACAATTTTCTACAAAGCAAGTCCTAAAGACAACAGTGCAGAAGCTATTTTTGCAGCTAATGCTCAATGTTTCATGCTGCCTCTTTATTCTTAAGGCAAAGGCTACATATTACATCAACTGCAAGCTGAGAAGTGGATCTGTGTACAAAATGAAGAGATCTCATGCCTTAACATACAGGAAGGCAGATGAGTCACTTTAAATTATAATCAATGGTAACAATAATCCTACAGCTAAGTCTTGAAAACTGAAGAGATATTTCCAAAGTACTTTCATAAATTTTCATAAGAGGCATTTCTACCACTTAAACTAATACAAAGCAAGGGATCAATATTACAAGAGTTTCTGTATTTGACAGGGAGATTTAAAAACTTTCCACTTGCTTCTGCATTTCAGTTCATCTTATTTAAATTCTGTCTGTTCCCACTGTCCTTCAGCCACATACAGTAATTAAATGAAGTTCTAATTTATCTAAATATTTGCAATACTTTATTATTTGCTCAATTTTACGCAAGGTATGTATCTTAATAAGGGTGTTTAAAGGATATTTATGAGCTAAAACAGAACTGATGGAGAGCTATAAATCCATGTCAGTCACGAGGAGGTATTTTAATTCCCCTGTGCTTTGGACTGAGCAGGCCTGGATTGCCAGGAAAGCTCAGTACTGGGCAGGTCCTTCAGTCCTTGGCTACAAAAATACCTCATCTTCCTTTTCTTCACATTCCTTTCAGTCTCTAGCCTTCATTTTAAAGCCCTGCAAAGTCTTAAGAAAGCAAAAGTTAGGCTGACAGTCCGATTGAAAGACTCAAAGAATCTGGAATATCCTGTTACTGGAAACAGCATCAAACTTCCCCTATAATGTTAGAACAGCCTTTCACCACAAACTGCTCCACTCGGTACGTGTTTTGCATGCCATTCGGGACATGACCCAAAAAAGGCAGCTGGACCATCTCGGCTGTGGCGGGAGCTTGCCAGTATGAGGCACGGATCTGCACTTTCAGTTCAAGTGTCCCTGCTTCAGTCTGCCACAGAATAGAATCATAGAACCATACGATCGTTAAGGTTGGGAAAGACCTCTAAGATCATCAAGTCCAACCGTCAACCCAACACCCCCATGCCCCCTAAACCATGCCCTGAAGTGCCACATCTACACATTTTTTGAGCACCTCCAGGGATGGTGACTCCACCACCTCTCTGGGCAGCCTGTTCCAGTGCCTGACCACTCTTTCAGGAAATAAATTCTTAGTAACATCCAATCTAAACCTCCCCTTATGCTACTTGAGGCCATTTCCTCTCATCCTATCACAAGATACTTGGGAGAAGAGACCAACGCCCACCTCACTACAACCTCCTTTCAGGCAGTTGGAGAGAGCGATAAGGTCTCCTGTCAGCCTCCTCTTCTCCAGGCTAAACACCCCCAGCTCCCTCAGCCGCTCCTGAGAAGACTTGTTCTACATACCTTTCACCAGCTTCATTGCCCTTCTCTGGACACGCTCCAGCACCTCAATGTCCTTCTTGTCCTGAGGAGCCCAAAACTGAACACAGGATTCGAGGTGCAGCCTCACCAGTGCCGAGTACAGGGGCACGATCACTGCCCTGCTCCTGCTGGCCACACTATTGCTGACACAAGCCAGGATGCTGTTGGACTTCTTGGCCACCTGGGCACACTGCTGGCTCATGTTCAGCCACTGTCAACCATCACCCCCAGGTCCTTCTCTGCTGGGCAGCTTTCCAGCCACTCTTCCCCAAGCCTGCAGCGTTGCCTGGGGTTGTTGTGACCCAAGTGCAGAACCTGGCACTTGGCCTTGTTAGACCTCATACAATTGACCTCGGCCCATCGATCCAGCCTGTCCAGATCCCTCTGCAGAGCCTTCCTGCCCTCGAGCAGACTGACATTCTCGCCCAACTTGGTGTCATCTGCAAACTTACTGAGGGTGCACTCGACCCCCTTATCCAGATCATGGATAAATATATTAAACAAGACTGGCCCCAAAACTGAGCCCTGGGGAACATCATCACCTTCTGGCCAAGACTATGATGCTCTTATAAACAAGGAGACAGATTATAAACTAACTTGATATATTGTAGTGATGGAAATGTCATACATGGAAACACTTTTTCTTCTCTTTTGGCTATGCCTCCAAATTTGTCTGCCTTTCCCTTATTATGCTTTTTCTATTTATTCTCTTCCATATGTTTCTATATAATAAAGAAAGCACAAATAAACTAAGTAGTACAAAAAAGAAAAGAGACATATCTCTATAATTATAAGTTTTGGTGTGCAATGCTTTCTTTCTGGTAAGCATTTGGGGAAACAGATTTTATGAACATTAACAATAATGGGCCAAGTTTCAAAAGTAATACATGCTGGTGTACTTCAGAAGTGCAAAGGCTTCAATTACAGGCTTCAGGCATTTTTTTCTTTGCTTTGCAATAACTAAAACCACTAATCTAAAGAGTAAAATCTGCAGCCTTCTAGCCTGCTTTGCAGTGTAATATAGTGGCCTTTGCCTACTTCCATACTGACAAGTGCCTACACCATAAATCTCTGCCCAGGCACCAATGATGTAGTGTTGTGGGTAGAAAATATACTCTACCACTTCCCAAGCAGTGTTAAGTTTTTGGTATCTAACATTACTGGTTCATTACCTCTGTCTGGTGTTCACTGAAGTACTCCAAGTAGACAACACTACCCAAGAGAAGTTAAAAAATGTCAAAAAGCGCATTTAATTTGGTGTAAGAAATACAACAGAGGAGCATGCAAACTAGCAGCACACCCCAGCTTAGTCATTTCCATGGTATGAAACAACAGTTTGCCAGTAATAGGTTTAGCTTGCTTCTCATTAGGGAATTATTTTGGACCCCATGAATGCCTTGTGAAGGAGTAGGTAGGCACATATGTACATGGGGGTTCCTCAGGCCAATGGAAGAGACACCCCAGAGGTGTTCACAACCCCTGGATACCCTGAGGATGCTGTAAGCAGTTCCTCAGTGTATCACTTACAAAAAATATACGATAGCAACCCCAAATTATAATGCCACAGGCTTTATTTCAAACATGAGGTCTGTAGAAGTTTTCTCCAATAGACCGTTCAGGAGGAGAAAGGAATTGATAGTTTTTAGCTAATAGGATTAACGAAACCAATCTAACCCTTCCATGGTACAGGGGGATTAACATGGTATGTTTTGATCTGGGATCGAGCATCTGATTTCTACTGGACTTGCCCCATTAGAGAGCTGAGCAAGGGGAGCTGAAGGCTACAACCAAACCACTGCCTGATGAACCCTCACCATCCCTGGGGCTTGGAAACAACCCTGTGTATGAACTTCTCATCAAACTGCCATCGATAGTGTGGATTCTCCCATCATTTGGAGAGGGGGACAAGTTCTTGTTAATTAACATCAATTTACATGAAGGGACTGGAGAGACAACAAAAAGCCAGTTTCTGCTGGGTGAAAACAAGCCAACCTATTGCAAACAAAGCACATACTTCAAAGCCTTCTCTGTGTCAGACAGCCATGCCAACTACAGCACATTACTTTTACCTCAGAGTTGCTCAGAAATCTGACACTGGATTTGTCTTTCCACGCCTGCTATACACTTGACAATACAGAAGAGCAAGCTCTGATTAAAGGCATCTTTTTTCCACTCAGCCATGCGTTTTAGAGGCTCTCTCTGTGCCCGGCTCACTCTTATCAAGAGTTACTGATTGACTTCTAAGAAAACTCCCTGTTTTCTGGGCACACCAAAGCACAGAGGTATGGAAGCATCGGGGAGCTCCTTCCCCACTCTGCAGGGTGTCAACATTTGTTGTCTGTGATCTCCTCAATGTCAGAACCACTACCCAACCCTGTCCTCGAAACCCATCGCATCCAGCTCCCTTCTCCCTTCTAGGTGTCCAAAATAGTAACTCTGTTCTTTGGTCTAAGCCCCTTCATTCCACATTACCCCACCTCTTTTACAGTGTGCAGTGATTTTGTGCAAAACATTCATTTACCTCCATTTTGATTCACACTGTCCAGTATTTTTTCCCTCTATGCAATTAGACTGATGATCATTTTCATGGAAGAGTTTGCAAGCAGGCACTACTTTAGATACGCAGAGTGCTAGAAAACATGTCCTTGTGATAACTTAGCTAGACATATTTCTTTTCAACTATTGTGGGCATGCAGATCTACTGAATTTTGCAGTAGCTGGTATACCGTAACTCTGCTTTACCAACACAGATCTATCTCCAATGCTCCTTTCTTCCCTAATTCTTTAAAGAATTTAATATATTAAATTGGAAGGTGCTGATTTGCTTTTATTGTTCAAGAACTTGTTCAAGAATCTCAATCACATTCTGATGATACTGAACAAGACAGGTAGAAGAATGCCAGCAACAAGCATCACTGTAGCTCTCTCAGTAGGTACAGAGAAGTTTTCAACTATGTACCAAGGATGAAGTAGATACTGCTTTTGAAAAGCAAAGGCTTTACTTAAATCGGATCAGTAAATTTCAGAAACATTATCATTAAAAATTAAAATTAACTTTCAGTTGCTTGTTTCAAGCGGTTTTAAATGCAGTGGTCCGATTTACATAAAATTTCTAAATTTTTGCTTAAGGAGGTTCCTGTATGATTGCCAAGTCTTCCTTTAAACAAATCTCTCCTCCTTTCCCTTCCATTGTTATGTTTATCATTACTGCACTTACTGATTTTTAAAGGTTGCCCTTCTTCACGATAGCTAAGCAGGAAAAACTGAAAGGTTGAACCACGGCAGATAATATAAATTTGGCAAAAAGTTTCCTTCTCTATCCATATTTGCCAAAACTCAAAATACAGCCCCTCTTTATGACTTCATGCGTTGCTGGTGATTTAGAAGTGAAGTAATAATTAATTCATTTGCATTTTAACAGACATGAGGAATGGCACATTGGCATGGATGCTTCTTTTTAGTTGCAATTGCCAGTCATCTTGGCTGGCCAAATATGCTTTTCTCCTCCTGTGGAGACAGAGAAATCTCCTTGCTGGCCCCTTTGCTACAGAGTGAAGCAATACAAATCGGGACAAATTCTGTAACTCGCAAGCATTTTGTCAATTTTGAGCACTCTGCCAGTGATCAAAACCAAATGGTTTCCTACTAGAAATCTCAGCTGCTGCACTGAGCTCACTACCTGGCCCAGTTCTTTTCTGCAACGATATTGTTGCATTTATTGTTATGACATTTAACAAAACAAACTCCTAGACCAAGCCCCTCTCTGTGGTCCTCTAAGGTGGTACTTTAATACAGAGAAAACAGGCTGAATAGTCTCGAAAGAAATAACAGGTTGGGTTGCTTTCTACAAACTACTGTCTCTCAGATCATGTTGTGGGCTACAGGACTCACGGTGGTGTTGTTTTATACAACATCTTTACTGAACTGCTGAAAGTTCTACCCAAAAGCTTTTTCCTTTCAAATGCAGTTGCATCTTAAATAATATACAGTTAAAAAAACTCTATACGCTTTCTTTTTAGCCATAAACAAACTTTCTTTAGGGGAAATGCAAAAGTTAAACAAGGAGAAACTATCCTAATACCACAAATAAATTCTGCTTAACCCTTTAAAAGCTGAGTTATCCCTTAAAGACTCTAAAGGCATCCAAGCTGTGGGTGATGGTGCACTATATAATCAAAGATGTAACCTGAGCTGCAATATCTATTTGCTTTTGCATATTTATTAATAAGAAAAATAACATTTCTGTCTACCATTCTGTATAAAAGCACATGAACAACTTTTACTGAAGGTGAAAAAAACATATATTAGTCTTCAGGCAGAAATCAGGATGGGAAAAAAATTCTCCTCATAGGGAAAATTCAGAAATGTTTAATGCTGCAGTCAAAGAATTAGGATGGAAACATTTGTGCAACCTTAAATGTGAAGATTTTTGCAGCACTTTTTGTAATCAGTGTGGATGTATTTAGGTAAAATCTAATTTTCCAGGGAAATCATAAATGCCTCATTTTCATGAGAAGCCTGAGGGAGACTATATGTACCAGAGATAATACAGAGATTATATCAGGCATAGAAGGCAATAACTTTGGATATAAATAACAAGAGGAAGTACAGATGCAATTTCATCAAATATCACCTCCCTAGACTACAGACAAGACTACACCTCCTTCTTAAGGTACGTTGAGCATCCTTCTGGTACGTTCAAAGGGCTCTCATTATAGCAGGGTTCAAAACTGTCCTGACTGCCATGTTTTAAAACATGTTTCTCACCTGCAAGGTGGTAATGTGCTTTCTCTGGCCAGGCTTGACTAGTGCTATAAATTGCTTTACAAAATAGTACATTGTGCTGGTAGGTTATAAAGTGCTTTACAGCACACCTTTGTATCCACAGTTTATAGCTCAGTTCATCTCTGTAGCTATGAGGGTGAATGCTTTAGTGCTTGGCTAGGAAGAACCATGAGTACCCACAGCTTTTCCTAATGTGGTTTTATTCCTCTCAAGAGAGGACCAAAAGAAACCTTTGCAGTAAGTGAAGGGCTGTTGCCAAATGCTGTTCAGCCCAAAGTTTACACAAATTACTAGAGAAATCTAAATGTTTCCATGTTTTATGAATACTATAATGAACAGTCATTAACTGAGTGCAAATATGGATATTTTATCCACCATTAACAGGGACGCTCTCCATTATTCCAAATAAAATATTGATAATTTTCCTCACTCTTCCCTTTCAGAGAAAGGTTGTAGCCCATCTACTTTAAAAATACCCTTTCTTTTTGCTTTTTCAGAACCTCTATGATTACCTTTGAAATTTGTAGCTATTACTTGAGTTAAGGATGTGGAAGAACAGGAAAGTTCTGAGTACCATCTCAGATCCTGGCAAACATATCTTGGAAATAACAGATCAGCCTCCAAACCACCAGCTGAGGAAGTGGTAGAAATCCCATCACTAGATCTCAAGAGTACATTAAAAATAAACTCTGAGGAAGAAGTCAGCTTTCCACAGAGAGGTTGGAACAGGCCAGGTTTTGTTTCGGAGTCTCAAAAGTCCAGTTCTCAAAAACTGATAGAGATCCAAATTTAATTACTTACATTAATACCCACTGTAGCTACACAGAGCGGGATTTCCATTAGTCTCTTCTCGTGAGACTGTTATCCACTTGGCTAGCGGATGACCTGAAATACATCTCTGCCAGGCCCTTCTTACAGTAGCACATAATACAGACAACTTCGTATATGCAGGTATCCGACCAGCAGAAGGGCTCAGGCAGTCATCCAGGAAAGGAAATCCATATTTAATCCCATGTGCCACTGAGTATTTCTTTAACACAGCCAAGTCTTTCACCTCCATAAAATTTTAGAGGCCAAACTTCCTTTTTATTTTTTTTTTGAAGAACATGCAAATCAGATCAACAATTTTTGTCTTTTTTTTCTGCTTCCCTCTACACAAGAATTTTTTAAAAAAATCATCATTACTTAGATCAAATAGGATTTTTCTTCTTGAAAAAGAAGAGGTCTCACACCTCCCAACCTTAGTGTTTGGTATGTCTGGCTCTTTCCACCTTTCTCCCTCCCCCAACAGAGGTTCAACAGACTGGGGAAAGCACAGGCATAAGTTAAAACCCAAATGGAATAATGTCCTCTTCTAGCCTCTCGTGAGAGTGGTTTTGTTGGGATGATCCAGTCTGACCCACACAAAAGGCACCTCCTCAAGGATCTCAAGACAAATTTGCAGGAGTCTGTGCAGACAGCACACCCCTTCCCCAGTCTTCTCAGGAGACCCGTGAAGATGCCCATCCTTCACTGCTGCTGACACAATGCTTTGCAGGTTTAATGACTGAAACACCAACTCACCAAGTGGCAATATATCACAGCATTCCTCCAGTGCATTTAGAAACAAAGATCAGGTGGAAGACTAAGACCAATGTTGAAGAGAGACAAATTTTGCCATCACAGAATGATCAGTCAACACAGCACCCAGAAGGTATAAAGCCATTAGAAGAACTGGTTTATCTTTTAATTTTGGCCCTTGCGAGTACATAACTGGAGAGAAAGATGCATAGTCATGACGGTTTGTAGCAGTGGTTCCTAAACATTTCCAACCACAAATTCACTTCTCTGTGAAATGAACCCACTTTCATTTACACTGCCAGGGTCTTTCCCCAATTCTGAGAAAAACTGGTCTAATAAGGATGCAGGAATATAACCATCACACTCACAACTCATCTCTATGATGCTGTGCTACCAACAGGTTCCCTCTGGGCATAGGATGATTCCTCTAGGTTTGACCTTACCTCTTCTCCAGAGGTTAAAGAGCAGAACCATAACTTAAATCAAATTCCATAAACTGATGGAAAGGTCCTGACTCAGAGCAGAAAGCATGAGCAGTCACCGATACCCAGTTTCTCTTTTATTTATTTTTTTTAGTGGATTTTGCCTTCCAAATACCTCTCACTTGCAATTGAAGATACTCTGACATTAGGACTGCATACCCCACCTAAGAATTAAGACCTGAATTATTTTCTGGGCAATGTGACAGCAATTAAAACAAATTCAAGCAGAGAGAGCAGTGTACAGTGGCCTCTGCCTTTCCTGCAGACATTTGTTAACTGTGTCTGATTTCAAAAGAAATTTTGTAATTCAAAATGCAAATTTTACACACATAAAAACACCCCATGTGGATACCCATTAACTGACTAGTATTTTAGATGCAGTAGAATCAAAAGACAACTTCATATAAATATTTTAACCCCATTTCATCACGGTATGAGTAAAGCCAATGGCTCTGTAGGACTTTATAGACATTCCACTCCGTGAAAGGAATAGACTTTTATTGATATTAATAAAGAAGACATGGCAGAGATGTACATTTTCATCTTCAGGGGAACTGGTGAGACTGTGGGAGGGTTATGAAGCCATTTTGCCTCTTGGCAAGTATTTCCAGAAATGCCTGCTCTCAGTCAGGTATGTTTGTCTTTGCTCAAAAGACCGAGGAGATCCTGGTCCTGGAGAAGGGACAGTGGGTGGCAAGAACCACCTGAGTTGGTGAAATGGATTTTATGTTCCTATATTATTTGCTATCTACCATCAAGCAGGTCTGCTAATGAGAAGAAAGAACAACCTAGAGGAGACAATAACCAAATTTTATGCAAGTTTATTGCCTAAATATTACTTTTGAGTTTCGTACAAACAGATGATACAATAATGGGGTGTGTTTATTTACAGAGGGGAGACAGTGCTCAGTTCAGCACTACAATAAACTGGGAGACATTGAAGTGATAAATCAGGAAGGCTTGGTAGAAACTAAAATTAAAAGTAAGCCTTACTAAATCTTAAAAATGGGATGGCTACATAAACAACTTGATCTATAGTTTCTATTGTTGTTTACAGATAATAGAGTTATCTATTTTCTCTAGCTATGAAGTGCTTTCTGTATTAAAGTACTACTGCCATCATAAAACACTTGTGAAAATTAACAGCCAACTTCTCTTCCGCACTGAATATTAATTTCTATATGAACATTTCTTGCCACACAGCTTTCAAAACATCCTGTCTCCCAGGATATTTAATTTAATGAAGAAAGTAATTTTTGATCGACCTACACAAATTAGTGAATGAAGAGGACATGGGGCATCTAACTGCCTGTCAGAACTCCGGGAAAGCACTCTTCACTGTGAGTTACTAGACTTGAAATGAAAAATTATTTCAGTTTTTTATTTGTAAACAAAAATTGGTCAAAGGACAGATAACAAGTGGTGATGGTAGATGGCAGTGAGTTGTTTAATAAAAGCTGGAGCTGTGAGGCAAATGCTGGACCTGGATTTAGTTAAAATGAAATCGTTCCATATATGTCATCAGTGAGTATTGCCAACACTGTCAAGATGGAAAAGGTTAAAATACAGGTATTAATATAGAGTGATCAGAATTAGAGTTACAGCAAGTATTATATATGAGGGGGAATAATATCAAAAAGATATTCAAGAGGAGAGAAAAAACTTTGAAAGCAGGAACATCAGAGCCCCCAGAGATACAGCAGACACTAACTCAGACACAGCCTTACAACCGGCCAAGACAGCAAGGTCATCAGGTTGCTCACAGAATACATATATTAGCCCAGTCCAGACACGTTAGATATTTCTCTTCAGCAGAGAGGACTTCATATCAAAACCAGTTCATACACTTCAGCACATCTCAGGGCTGGAAAGGTTCAACAAGATTTCTGAGCACAGTCAACATTAATCATTCAAAAGCTGGAGTGCCTAAATTAGTATGAAAGACACTGCAGTAAGTGCAGCTTGGCCAAAAAATAATTAAATGACTACTGATAAAAAAAAAAAAAAGACAAAAAGACTGCACTGAACAACTGCTTCATCTGGGGAGGAGGAGGCAGAAACCAGCAGAAATGCCTCTAGTTACTGGATCTTCTGCTGAACATTTCTATACTGGTAACAGGGTGAACTAAAAAATCAACCAGTGATTTTTTAGGCCTTAGCCCTAGAAACATGTATAAACAGCACTAAATCTCTTCTTCTACACAACCAAGTTGAGGTTTCTGCAAAAATGCTTCCAAGATCCTTACTCTGATTTCTTCATCTCTGCTGCAGCTACACAAGGGTTTTATAAAGCTGCTCATAAAACACAACCTGAAAGCACATACCTTATTTCCCCAGCAAAAGCAACTGAAATGATGCTTCATGCTTTAAATTAATTTAGTTGTTGGATTCTTTCACTTGAGTCAAATACTTAAACCTCTGTTATATTATTCTCATTTCCTTCCCACTTTGAACTGACATCAGATAGCCCACATAAAACATTTTGTACAAAATTATACTGGTCAAAACCTTTAGGAAAGGAAAATGAAGAAGATACTAGCTTTCTAAATGTTTTTATCGATGAAGCCCGTCTTGTTCTAGGTAGTACACTTATAAATAATTAAAATGTATGAAGAGCAATAATAGCAAAATACTTCCCTTATTAGGCTTGAACTCAACTTTCTAAGTATATTATCACCATGATAAGCCTCTATTTATCTTGCCTGTGGTAGTACTTTATAATGATTACATAAAGAGGTCTATTTTAAGAAGGTTGTATCTTTGATCTCTTTTTATATACATAGAAATCATTTGCAACTGACAGATCCATTACACTTGCACATGATATTCTTCATCTGCAAATAAAATACTCTATATTAACAACTTAAAGAATCATTTTGTTTCCTTTAGAAAAGTGCATTCCTGCTTCTCTCAGCACATATAAATTGAATCCATACTGTGCAAATCAAAGAGGATATTGATTCCTTAGGCAAGCATGTAGAATTCATCACACAGTAAGTTTGTTATTTGGATTTTTTTTTTAATCAACTGCCACATAAACACATCTGTTTATAAATCCTGTCAACAAACAACGAGGCATTTCTAAGGCAGGTACAGTTTGTGTGAATTTTCCAGAAAGCAGAGAAAGTGAAAACGATGAAGGAGGCTTTTCTGGCTGGCCTTATGGAGTGAGCACACAGCCAAGCGTTTTGAAGCACAGGGCTCAGCTCATAGTACCGCTGAACCCACCTTGCCTCCAATGCCACCTTCCCACCATGCCCTCCATCCCCTCTCTCTGCAGCCTTGTCTTACACACTGTCACTTTATTTTCCATGTATTGTCAGTCCTGAAAAAGTTCAGGCAATTATTGATAGAGTAAATTTAATCGTGCTCTTTTCTTAATGTCTTCAGCAAATGCCTTAAATAGCTTGTGTTCTACCTATTTTGTTACACACTTCACTTGACCATAATTACAATGATAGTTACTAGACCACAGGGCAAACCTACAGAGACAAAGCTAAGACGCTGTCTTCCATCAACATTGACCAATATACCTCAAAAGAATGAAAGAGGACAAGACCATCAGGGAAAGGAGTGTTTCACAGGACTGCCAGGACCAATGTACCAAAAAAGCAGTATCATCCTAGTGTCTAAACAACAAACTTCTATCAGTCTCTATGTGTCAAATCGGAAAAATAAGGTGAGGAAAAACAAGAAGGGGGAGGAAAAGGTATTCCAAGTGAAGAAGAAATACATTTCTGAAAGGGCATCAGCCCTTTGGCATCAGCCAGTTAATATTATTTGAGGATGCTAATCTCTATTTCATGATTAACAAAGATAAACCCATACTGTGGCTTTTAAAACTTCATAACAGAGCCTGTGTATTCCTTTGGTAAACGATTGCCATGAGCTTTGATTCACGAATGAGACAACGCTTATCGGTTTCTCAGAGTTTCAAAGGGAAGTCTTGGAAGTGCTATGCTGTTTTATTTTTATTCATACCATACAAAAGACATCCCCTGATTTAAGTCAGATTTCATTGCTGCATAAAACATGGAGAATTGTTGTTTTAGGATGGCATAGGCTCATGTACACTAGTCCCAGTTTGATCCTCATGATCTGCAAGCAGTTTGCTATGATTTGATGGACGATATTGATGAGACAGAATGAACGCTGCAAAGGACTTATTTAACTACAAATAAATATGTATCTGGCACCAAGAGCATGTGACTTTGTCCAATGTAAGCTCTAAACTCAAGAGATGGGGAAAATATGATTCTGCTCCCCACTGGGGTACTCTCTCTCTGCTGGAGTGTGACTAAATCTACTCTACTGGCAGACTAGATTTAATAATGTTCTTCTCCTTCCCAAGAATGCTATGAGGCTGCATTAACATCCTCAGGCAAAAGTCTCCACACAAATGAAAAGGAATATTGTTTCTATTTTAGAGATGTGATAAAGCCCCGTAGCCAGCCACCTACATAGGTATTTCCACTCTGGTTGCTGAAAAAAACATCATTCAGATCACCTCTAAGTTTAGAATAAAGTAGTATGGAAAGTTAAACACTTGAGCAAATTCAGGATTGCATTTACCTTAGTGAAAGTACAATCCTGATTCATCACCTGATTCTTAGTAGAAATCTTACTGTCATCTTTCTAGAATGAGTACACATGACCAAACAGAAGGTTCAAGGCATATAGCAAATAATATGGATTATATGGATTTTGGAGAAGAGGTTCTTTCATATATTAAACCCTCAGCACCTCATTGAGAGGAAATCCATAACCAGTAGCATGGAAAAAAAAAACAACACTGGAAAAAGAAATGTAAAAAAATCACTTCAGCAGACATGGTGCAAGCACAAGGAGTCAAATGAGCTGACCCAAACTGCACTCCCCAAAATACTTTAAATTCACCTTCTTGTTTTGGATCTCTTTGCTCAGCTACCAGAAAAACAGACCCCTAAGCTCATTCACAGAAACTTTAGACAAAGCTCTGTTTTTATTGTTAATGTAGAACATGAAACAGCAACTCATTGCTGATGCCTAAATACTACAAACATGAGCAAATTTAAAACAGGCTAAGCGCTGGGATCTACGATGGCAATAGTTGGGCACTTTACCAGCACTTACAGTACAAGTTTCTGACTTACGATTTTACTAATAGGCTTAAGTCCTTATTTATTTCACTTCTCTTTTTCAAAATATAAGTATAAAACAGTATCAAATGTAGTGTAAAAACACAGTAACTCCCAGCTACCTTATTAAAACGTTGGCAGGGTTGCAGTAAAATTTACTGGACAGGCAGCTCTGCAATGTTATATATTACCATTTGATGGAAGGCCACCTTATCGAGAAAGGGAAAGTTCATTGAGATGATATCTTCATACCTCTTCTGACTGATTACCTGCTCAATAAATAAATATATTCATATTTTAAATAAATATGGAAATTGTAGATTCATTCATTATTTCTTCATCTCCACCAAGAAAAGCTTTTCTGTAAAAGAAGGACATAGCACTGGGCAACGATTCACCAAAATCTTTCCAAATGCTATAACATCATAGTGGCAGCACAAACTACCCATAAAACCACTTAAGATGCCAGTAGCCAAAACAGCACATAAAACCAGGAAACTTACAGGAATTACACTGGTACTTATATAAAAGCTTAGTACATATTCAAACTCCTAACATCAGAAAGTCTCATCACTGTCACCAAGTAGGAAACACCATATGCAGGGCCAGTGCTTAGGTGACACTTTACAGGCAAGACTAATCCACTCGAGTGACACCTTAATAAATGGCTCTTAAATTGCTGGTGAATAGATGCATTTCTAAGGTTCTTCACAATGACTAAATAATGTGGTGAATCCATTAAAATGACCTGTCTGAAGTTCCTGTAAGTCTGCCTTTGGACAGTTCCTGTAAGTCTTTCCGTTTACTGCCATGATCTTTGATGCTCCACTATACACCGCATGCTTGGCAAATACATGCGCGTAGGCAGGGGCGTAGCATTGCTGGGATGCTGCAAGATGCTGTTCTTATCAGAAAAGAAAGGTGGTGAAAGGGTTGAAATCAATAAAAACGTCAGAACTGATTTCAAGCTGGAGCTGCGCAGCAGCTACACCTGCACCCAGTCTCCTGGCTCCCTGATCTAGACCTGGACCTGATGCCTGGACTTCCTGGCTTGACCCTGGAGCTGCCTCATGGCTATGGACTCACTGGGCTGTGTCTCCGGACCCAGTCCTGGCTTGCCACCCGGCATCCTGGCTCAGCGCTCTTGCGTGCCCGGCCCTGGTGGAGCCACCAGCCATCGCCGCACCTTTGGCCTTTGGAGTGTATCTGCTCTTGCCCCTCATCAAAAGGCCCCTGAAATTCTCATAAAACTTCCTGAAATATTGTTACTGAAAACAAAGCAAACCCAAGGAAGGCGTATCAGGATCATGATGTGACACATCAGTTAGTGCCTTATTACGTGCCTAAGAGCTGGCAGATATAGTCTGCTCTTTCAAAGCGATCTCACTTGAGTGAGACTACAAACCTCAGGAGATAGCATTATACACCACCTGCGCCTGTTCTTCAAACAAAGAGTTACTAACTTGAATTTTTATTCTTATTAAGAGCATCACAATTGCTAACATGAGAATGAAAAGGTCCGCATTCCTTGTGGTCCTCCAATTTGTGCGAGAGGTAGATAACACTGTTTCCCAAAACATTGACAGTGCAGAACTATGAGATCGTACAAATGCAAAAGGCTTTTATCGTAACAGACTGTCATTTTGCTGTTTTAATTCTTCAGCCAAATTTGGAAGTCAAGTAAGTTCTGCACTGTCAAGACTTGCGTAATTTTTTTTGCTGCTGACATTGCTATCTGCCCTGACCCAACTAGTTTTCCAGGAAAGCAAGCAATGTACAATGGGGACATCTTTCCCATAAGAACCTAATGGGTAGAAACATTAAACGTTGAAACTTTTTGAGAAGGAGCACCAACATGGGCACATATTATCAACCTCTCAGCTTGCCAATAACAAGATTAATCCACAGAGCACAAGACCTTTTTATGCGGTTTCTGGTGACTAAGATGTGGATCCCGCTGTAAACTTAAATCCCAAATTGGATCCAAAGCGCATCTGGACAGTGGGACAACTTGGTGACAACTGTCATTCCAGATACTCCAGTCTATTTTTGTTTCTAGCGCAAATGTTTGAACTTCTGTGACCCTATGTGGAAGTAGATAGCCCTTGCCCAGAAAACACTAGACTAGATACAAAGCATGGAAAATACAGACACATCTCTGATATGAGATAACATTAAATCCATAAATTTCTTTGAAAACTAGACTCCCTATTCAAAGGATAATTCATAAATGCCTTCAAGAATAATGATTCAATGCCTCACATACGGAATTAACAGCACAACTCTATTCTTGCTCATTTGTGCCAATTTCATGGTGAACAGAGATGAAATGCCTTCCTAAACTAAAGAGAGGATTTTTCTAAGATTAAAAGTAATACGGAGCTTTAAGTGGGTTAATATTTATGTTAGACCAATGTAGCAACTCTAAATACACAGAGAAATGTAACTCAAGCTTTGGAGAAAACCGCAATTAAAAGATGAATTAAAATCAAATTAATCTTTGCCCTGTTCCAGTTTAATGCTTAAATTGTAATTATGAAATCTGTAACAGAAAAAAATTTAAAGAATAAATTACAAATATAGCTGAACAAAGGCAGTGAAAGCTAAAGGAGAAATGCAGCAACAACAATAAAAGTGCTTTGCTTGAGGTCAAAGCTTATTATTTGCACTAGAGTTATTTGGACTCATCTGCATCGTTGAAGATGACAATTTTTCAGCACACTTGTGAAGTTTTGAATGAAGTAGACTGACATTTGGAAAAGGATATTTCCATAAACAAATGTTGACACGTGACAGATGGGGCTATTTGAGGACTACTGTATGTATTCATGTTATTCATACCACATATTTCTTTACAGGCTTCCTAGCAACAGAATTTCTAACTAAATCCATAGGAAGGCACATGGTCTCTGAGGGACTCACTGCCCTCCCCCAAAAAAGCATTTGTGGGGGGAATTCAAGAAAATCATTCAAGAAAAGTACTAAACAAATGCTCCTCCTGACTAACAGAGGAAGTACACGAGCAATCTGAACTGGTTCAGTTGACAAAGTTTTTAGTGTATTTTCCAGACAGGATTTGTTCTATTGTGTAGCATTTTGTTTTATTACAGCTGAGCCCTGAAAACATTGTCATGACCTGTGAGAGGGCAAAACCACACATGCTGAAGGTGTGATTCCTCAAAGGTGTTACAGGATCTTCAGGTATGAGCCAGGTAACCATCCTTCACTGGCCACAGGCAGTAATGCCGAAAGCTGCAAGCAACATTAGGTGTAATACACTTTGTTGGCCTCTACTTCAGCTTTTTAATTTCCTCTTCCTGCCAGCAACATTGGACATGTTGCCTGTGACCAGTGGCTTAGACATCACGAGGTTTGAGACCTGAGAGCTACATGGAGCAGCCCTGGAGGAGAGGGTGAGGAGGAATGCCCAGGGAGTTCACTTTGTAGCAGTGACACCAAATTTAAAATAATCAGATCACACAAGGTTTTCAAGGCATTAAACAACACATCCCCCTAGACAACAAAAATATACGCTCTTCTGCAAATGAAACAGGGAAGTGCTGTAGAAAAATCACTTCCTTCATTTGCTAAAGGAACAGTATAAAACAAAATGTCGACCATTCTGCTACAATGTGGTATTTCTGGGATTTTTTTCTAGATTTCTGAATGAAAGCTATTAGAATTGTACTGGCGATGGTCCTAGTAAGCTTTCACCCGATTCCTTCTCACATCTTTAACACACTAGAGCAGACACACCGCTTGAAGCCATGAATTCAATACAGAAAGAAGATCTGAGGATATCCAGTACAATGAAAACAAGATAGGAAAAAAAGAGATGATTATTGCTGAATGTATTTATATTTGTAGCAATGAACATACTGGGTTGTTGCCTTGGGGTTTATTTATTAATTTATTTCAACTTTTTCTTTCTTTTTCCTTGAAGCCAACTAGGTTTTTATGGCTCCTCAATATACACAGCTCAGCTAAGTAGATTCTGTGTATAAAACACAACTAAGTTAAAACCATGGTCTGCCACTGTCTCACTAATAGAGAGATAGGCAATTTCCCAAAGATCAAGGCATGCATTTTTAAGCCATAGAGTGTGAATTTATCAGCAATTATTCTTCATTCAGGGACATGTCATGAGGATCCCTTAATGGCTTAACCATGCCTCAAATATGTAAAAATGCATAAGTGCCAAATACTACTAATATCACAGATACTAATATCCTTAAAAATCTTACACTGAAGACACAGAGATATTTCTCATAATCTCCCCACACGTGTTTCAGTCACCAGATCTTTTAAGACACATACACGCACAGTTCTCTAGCAGCATTGCTCAGAAAGTGCGTAATTCCTAACTGGCATCTCTTGACCATTAAACAATGGAATTATTTTATAAGGCTCAAATGCCTTAATTTTGACTGTTGAGTCTGCACTGAAACTTTCCTCTTTGCCTAACAGCAATTTGCCTGGAGACCAAAACCTTCAAATAGTGAATTCATGCTGCATTTGTTCTCATTTCCACTCTGGACATCCTTACTACAGAGCTGGGACAATGCTTCATCCCAGTTCCAAAGGCCTGTCCATGTTCCTGTTACGTTAATACATATAGCAGGAATCCGTAGGCTGTTAGTTTATCTCAAAAGATAGGTGGATCAGAAAGTCTTTTTAATTTCTTCTAATCAAAACTAACACAGGAAATATTATGTTAAAATCTACATTGCACTCATACAATCTAGGAAAACCAGATTTCTGCTGAGTAGGCTGTAGTCTTTTCAAGCATCATCAGCAAAAAGTCAAAATAAAAATCACTGGAGGCAGTGTGGACACAGATGGATGTGGCAGAGCAGCACAGCTTTACCTTGGAGCACTCATTTACCTAAGTTCTTGCTATTACTTCAAACACCCAATTTACTTAGGTTAAAGCCAGCTCAGTTTTTATGCTCTAGTTCTGATAATTCACATACTGTTTTGGATGTATTATTGGGCATGTTTTCAGGGTTTTTTTTTGCCATGGATTTGGCTGTGTTCCTTTACTGCCATGTTTTTTTTCTGCCATATATTCATTACGATATGGATCATAATTTTTAAGTAGAGAATCTATTACTCTGTAGTTCACTGAGATATTTCTTAACCCCTGTCACAAGGAAACTCTACGTTTTCACATTCAAGAGATGCAAAAAACCTCATAAACTTCTGGAATAATTTATTGGATTTATGCCACTTTATGCTTTTTAATCACAAGTCCAATGACGGATGCACTCATCTCCTGAATGCTGACTGAGCTCATGACACAGCTGTATTTCATCTTAGACTTCTAACATCATAACATTTACAAAGTTAAAGACATCTATCCATCTCTGGTCACTCACCTAGTAGACAACCCTAGCTTTCTGAAGTAAGTCTCTCTGCAGTTATGTTTAACTTTTCCTTGATTCTTATCGTATGAAAACAACTTTTAGTGAAGATGTATTTGGCTACTTTACCACTGGGAAAGGAAAGCAATAAGGAATGGTGCATTCTTGACTGCTGCATACCTTCAGGGATCAGGTTAGTAAGAAGAGCAAATTAAATGGAACAAAGAAATGAAAATCCATCTGCTGTTGGGAAAACCAAGCCTGATAGCCCTGAATCCCTCAAAAGAAACTGTACAAATTTGTTTTCAGAATTAACATCAAAGGTTGTGGGAAAACAGACACGTATGAAACATTTAAGACATTAAATCAAATTGTACGTTATTTTGGTTTTGATCGCTTAAAGGAAAACATGCAAAATAAAATTGATTTAACGTACTACTAATATCGGCTGCAATTATCTGGATGGTTAAGTTCAGTTTTCTGGCAAACATTCTTGAAAAACTATTTACATTTACTCACCTATGTTCATCACAATATTCTGAACCAAAATGCCAATCCCTAATTTAATTTTGCTGATGAAGAAACCAAGACGCAGTTCAAGGCCAGAAAAGACATCAATGACAAGCTCCTGTTTACATTTCCTACCACTGGATAACTTGTCTCCTCAGTATAGAGCTCAGTAAAGTACTTCCATCTCAGATTTCTTTTTAATCTCTTCATCACTTGAAATATCAGAAATGGAAACTTCTTTTATTTTGTGCTCTAGACCAGCACATTTATTTTTCCTCCCTCTGAAAGAAAAATCCTAATTATACTATACTTCCCGACATCACACATAAAACCGCATCATCTTACTGCATTCCTTTATTAGTTTCCTTTAAGCTGAATTTACAGTTTACAGCTTGGCTGTGAAAAGCCTAACTGGAATAATTTCTTCCTAAGGTAACACTTAGAGAAGAAAAACGAATTAGGGAGGAACCACACAGACTTGTAATTGACTATCATGACGATGATATTTACCCAGGGATATTCATTTGAAAAAAAGGTCCTTGCAATGAAACATTAGAACAAGTATACTCTCTATGTCTTGGGTGTCTTTTATCAGAGGTTCTCAGTGCGTCTACAGTCATTCATTAATTAAACTGTAAGAACCCCCAGTGCCATCAAGCAATTACTGCTTATCTCCCCTTAGTAAATCCCAAGTCAGAGACAGGGACAGATAATTTTTAGGAAGATTTTAGATCTGTCCTTCCCAATTGACATTACTTCTATAAACAAATTAGGTTTCCTAGGTGGGTATTTGAGATACTTCTGAGTTGTATGTGAAGCAGACAGAAATGTGAAGCATGAGCTGGCGCACACAAATTATATGAATGCCTGCGGCTACTCAGAGCCAAAGGCACTGCGGAAAAGTGAACCAAAGGAGCCCTGAGACAAATTCTAATCCTTCCTACCTCATAAAATGCAACACATCCCCGTGTTCCAGATTTCCTTTACAAGGAAAGTTGCAATAATGGTTGAAACTCATAATTTCATTCATTTACACAACAGGTTACATTTTTATGCGCATTTTTTGGCTAGCATGAGTAATGCTTTCTTTAACCAGTTGTTCATCATTATCATCCTTTTTGGCCTTGGATACAAACCTGTCATAATGTCTTCTAGTAGCTTTAATGTCATACCCATCTCTCTGGTAGTATCAGAATGGACTTCTGACACCAATGATACAAAGTCCTGCCTCCTTCAAACAAACCAAGGACATGAATTCTCCTCCTGCCTGTTCCTATTCAACTTTGCCAACTGTTTTAGATGCAGTTTGCATGCTGTACTCTACATAAAATAAGCACTTTTATTATAAATAAAGATGCAGAATTTCTTATTCATTTTGTTTTAAATGTCCAGGAATTCTGAATGGTTTAAATAGGAATATATTTATTATTTTGGTTTAACTTCAGTTAGACCTTTGCCACAAATTAGCAGTAAAAAGACACAGAGGACAATGTCTTCTTCTGCAAAGTACATGTTTAAAACTTATCCGGAATGAGCAGAAATATTTCTTTGGGGCAGATAAGTACTATAAATGCATTATAGATAAGTTCCAGGACACAATGGGTTGTATATAATGCAATAGCCTTGTCAATTCAGGAAGCTGAGATTCATATCTACATAGGACAGAAGCAAAATTAATTTGATGGCTTTAGCATAGACCTAATGGACCTAATTAAAATTCCAAACCTCTTTTAGAAACAGTACTTGAGTAATTTCTTAAATGAGAACCAAAACAAAATAACACTGTAAAGCCTGAGGTGACAAAGCTTAAAGGGAACAGTAATTTTGGTGCATGATTATGTTTTCTATAGTACAGGGAATAGGAATCCATATTAATGAGAATTAAGGGTTTGTAGAGAAAAGTAATGGATGACCTCTTCTTACAAACTTTACCTCAGTTATATCTGTAGACTATCAGACTATCATGGCTACAACAAGGTTACCATGAACAGTTCTTTTTCATGTGAGTCAATGCAGTCAAATGATGGAGAATTTTTTTTAATCAAACCTGGCTATGGAATTTAGGAGTCAACCACTTATCATAGATGTTGCCTTTGAAAACTTGTAAAATGTTACTGAAATTCTTTTTAACAAATATCTTGTGCAGTTGGCAGTTCTTCATGCAGCTGCCTACAAAGAGAAACTCATCAAAAGTTGAAAAATCAAGCCACCCATTATGTACCGTTGTTGTACTGTTTGCTCCAACTTTTCACCTCATAATTCCAGAAAATTCTGAAGCAAGAGAAACTAGTTTTGTTTCATCTTACTGTTTTGGAAGATACTGTGGATGAAGAAGTTTTACCAGCATTAAAAACTTCATGGCTGGAAACCAAGTACCATAAGTATCATCCATCATTCAGCAGGTCAAGGGAGGTCATCCTGCCCCTCTACTCTGCCCTGGGGAGGCCGCATTTGGAGTGCTGTGTCCAGTTCTGGGTCCCCCAGTTCAAGAAGGACAGGGAGCTGCTGGAGCAAGTCCAGAGGAGAGCCACAAGGATGCTCAGGGGACTGGAGCATCTCCCTGATGAGGAAAGGCTGAGAGACCTGGGCTTGTTCAGCCTGGAGAAGAGAAGACTGAGGGGGGATCTCATCAATGCTTATAAATATCTGAAGGGTGGGTGCCAGGAGGATGGGACTGGACTCTTTTCAATGGCGCCTGATGACAGGACAAGGGGCAATGGGCACATGTTGGAACACAGGAGGTTCCACTTAAATATGAGGAAAAACTTCTTTACTGTAAGAGTAACAGAGCAGTGGCCCAGGCTGCCCAGAGAGGCTGTGGAGTCTCCTTCCCTGGAGACATTCACACCCCGCCTGGACGCGGTCCTGTGCCCCCTGCTCTAGGTGTGCCTGCTCATGCAGGGGGGCTGGACAAGGTGATCTCTGGAGGTCCCTTCCAACCCCTACCGTTCTGTGATTCTGTGTGATCCAACAGCAAGCTCCAGACCAGACCCATAGCTATTGGTACAACTATGATATCTCAACCTCCACTGATACAAGGAAACCAGTAGTAACGTGGCTAAAGAAACCCCCAGTGCTGCCAGGGGTACTGCTGGACATCCACGTTCTCTCAGGTGTCACATCTTTGGCTGTTTCTCAGAATGACAGCTTTTCCTCTCAAGATTTAGTTGCCTTGTATCTTCGTCTTCAATGCCTGTGCACTGAAGATGAACTTTGGGAAATTATAGCAGCTCATCTCTCCTGTCTACTAAAATTCACTGTGATTTTTCTAGAAAGATGTGGTTTTCTGTTACAATCATGGGTGGAAAAAAAAAAAAAAAGAGCTCAAAATTAAGTACCTATGTTTTTCTTTTACTAGCATTAGGACCACTCACATGGCACAGCCCACACTGCAAAGCAAGACTAAGTTAGCATACAGTTAAATCACCAGAGACAGAGCTGGAGCATGAAATAATCTGATTCACCAGCATTCAGTTGAGTTATTTACAGATAAATGGCATTATATTGTCACAGAGGGCACCAGACTGGTCAATTGAGTGAAACCTTAGGAAAGGCATTTCCTTCTCTCTGTTTCAATTTCTTATCTACAAAATGGTGTTAATGCCATCTGCCTCTTTGAGGAGTGCAGATAAAGAAAAAAACCTGTAAAACATGTTACTACTCTCAGCATGAGCTACACAATTTTAATCAAAGTAAAATATTAAATCAGGGAGATCATTTCCCTTGTTTTAGGCTAAGGGAAATCATGGTCAGAGTGTAAGTGAGACAGACTTAATGAAAATGAAGTTTCTTAGGAAAAAAAAAATATCTAAAAAAATCATATGTTAATTATCATTCTCCTCATAGTTTTAAAAAAGGACATCTGAGAAATGTCACTTGTGTAACTTTGATGCCAAGCAATCAGCTCTGAAATAAACAGATAAAAAGTGATAACTTAGCAGAGCCTGAGTGAATCAGCGAGGTGATCTTGTCTTACGCTTCAGCTTTAAGTAGCCACTTGGCACATGCATTGGATGAGGCCTCTATTCCCTCTTTTCGTACAGAACAGAATTGCCTCGTATCTGCAGAAATGGAGATTTCTCCATCCTTTAAAAACACTTCATTGGGTGCTTCTCTATTCTGCAGAAGGATACTATAAACTCCAACAGAAAGACAACCATCTTTCTTGTTTCAAAATAAAAATCAGGGAGCTTCCTAGTTTTTCACATTCAACAGCCACAAATTTATTTTAGTCCAGCAGACCAAAGGCACACTCCTGCTAAAGTGACACTCACTCAGTGAACTACCAAAACCATTTTCAACACTGTTGACTCTTATTTTAAGTTCCATTGCATTGAACTGCATTATTTGGGGAAACAGTCTACAAAAAGCATGATAACAAGCTAGTCTCCAGGGCATCAACAAGTGCCTTTTCATGGACCTCTCTACTGAATAGTGTGCGAACACATGTGAAGGCAGCATGAGAATTCATTGTGTTACGGAGCTTGCTGTGATACAGACATCTGAGCTACTTGAAAGTCCCAGCAAGTCTTTGTCTGAGAAAACAAGTAAATAGCTCTTTTTATTTGGCCTTTATTGGAACAATTGATGTTGCTATAGAGAACATAGTAATAATTCGATCATCATTCTCTCAAAAAACGCAAAATAATCTCTCTAAAGAACAGTCTGAAAGCAAGTAAAATAATTTAGTAGCTAGATTTAAAGCAATCAGAACTGCAGAGCACATTTACCTTGTAAATTAAGAACCTACATATCTAAAACTATACATTTAAAAGGGAACACAATGTTACATTTGCTCAAAGGCAATTCCAAATACCAAGTGAAAGCAGAGCTTTCAGATGTCAAACACTTCAAACACTGACTTTTGACAGTTTGTACTTACATAGGAGAAAATCATCCCAAAGAGCTGAGGTTCCAATTAGACCTCAAACTTCTTTATCTGAGAATTTGGTGGCCAAAAAACTCTTTCAACTATGGGCACAGTAACAGAAGGGTTTTGGGGTAGGTTTTTTTTCTACCCAAAATAACTTTCAGCAGATTTTCACAAAACTGTCTTGTTATCCATCCTTTTGAGCACATATGCTAGCGACTCCATGGGGAAGAGTTAGCTAAGCACCCTGATATATACTCCTTGCCATTGTTTGCTTGAGCTCTGCCTTGGGAATTGCTTGCTGTTCTCTCAAGGGTGGACTAAGTTCACAACTTAGACAAAGGCAGGTTGCTCAAGGCAGCCTCCACTGGGGACACCAGCCACAAGGATACTTATACTCTTTTTTTTCCTCCTGATAGCAATTCAGTTAAAAAAAATTAAAAGGGGCTCTAGGCTGCAAGGTAGATCTGAACCTGTCATTATCGAAACAAAAACATATCAACTGGAGCTTTCAGCTGATCCTTTAAAGTCTCTTCTGTCACAATGGGGAAATATAACAATCTCCCCCACAGAAACATGAAATTTCACTCATCTTTACATCCTCCGTCTAAAGGAATCTATCGTTTCAGTCCATGACTAGAGATTGCTATCATCAAAGCTCTCTATTACCACCAAAATGACATATATATTAGTTGCTGGAGGAATCCAGAAGGCTCACAATATTGGACAGGTTTGGTAGGCAATACTGTATCGTGATATGTATCTTCACCCTTTCTTGTATTCCTTACCAAGGTCTGTAACCTTCAGTTGCTGACAGCTAAGACCCAGATCCATTACATTCCAGTGTCTTAGAGCAGAAGGAACTGTGCTTGCATCCTCGTACCTGCTGTGACAGGAGTAGCCAATATCCATAAGTTTAAACCACACATGTTAAGGGCACTGTGCTGCTTTAAAGCATGATAAGGATATGATGCTTTGGCAGAAGCTATTCATATAGATCAGTAATGTAATTTCATGGTAGTTTATGTTTGTGGAAATCACTACGCTGAATTGCACACAAGACTCATCTAGTCCAACACTGCCTCTGCACCAGATACTTCAGAAGGAAGGTAAAGAGCTTAATTTTCTGGTACTTTGGAAGGGGGAGGGAACAAAACCCAAGCAGTCCTGTGCCCCCTGCTCTAGGTGTGCCTGCTCACACAGGGGGGTTGGACAAGATGATCTCTCGAGGTCCCTTCCAACCCCTACCGTTCTGTGATTCTGCGATTCTGTGTAATGCCACCTTTTAATTCTTCTGCCTTAGTCCCAAGAAACCTGGCATTTAACAAAACTCGAATTTTCCAACAGAGGGCTGGAAAACGGTACAAAGCCTTTTGAAAGCTTCTTCACAAAACATCTATGAGACATAAGGCCCATAGCAATTTTCCATATCTTTACCCATTTTCTAAAAGTTTGTCAGTTTTCTGAAATGCCTCTTAGGTTCGCATCAAGTCTTTTAATGAATGCTCCTCTGCACCAAACCATTCCCTCGCAACCAGCAGAAAGAAGCCGGCAATCACCATCTCAGCTTGCCAGTGGCACAAAACAGGATTTTTAAGGGTCTGCAGACTTTACTTTTACAAGATCAGACAAGAAGGAATAATTTCTCCCTGGGCGAGCCAATGGGAATTGGTGTCAGCACTTTATGAGGAATCAAATCCCCTTCGTTTACTACAAATCATTTTATATCCTAAGGATTCCTATATGAAATAGTCAGTCCTCAGGCGAGATCTCCATTGACTCTTGCCTGAGATAGACTCAGAGGCAGATCTTCAGAGTTGGGCTCCTGGGTGCTTAGTGACACACAGGCAGAATAATAACCTTGTCCCAACCACAATGTCACATGCTGACGAAGAGCACATCCCTTAACTTCACCAGGAACATGACTTGGGCCCATGACTTCTGCCCTTTAGGAACAAAATATGTAAATAAATAGTGGAGAGAGTTTTTTAATTGGCAGCTTTCTTTGAAGAGAAGGCCAATCTGTTAGTAAAGTATTCTTGGTATAAACTCTCCAATCTCTTTACCCTTATAGGGTATAAAATCAAGTTTGTAGCTCTAGTCTGGCCTGCTTCCAAAACTAGAACATCTGCAAACTTTAAATCCCTTTTTACTATAAACTCAAAACAGGCTTTCCAGGGAAGAGTTTGCACTTATTCTGGAAGCCACACAGTACTAAAAAATTAAAAACTTAAAGCATTAATAATATCCTTCCCTAAGACCAGAGTGCTTTGCAATTTGTGAACAAAAATAAGAGTAATATCCAAGAAATTGCAATTCTGCTTCACATATGGGATCTTGGTTTGTAAACAAGGACCTGTGATTTTAACAGATGATTCAAAACCCAGGAAAAAACAAAACAATAACTGTATTTCCTAAGAAAAGCCAAGACATTTATAACTTCTACACACTAACGAAACAAACAACACATCTCATCTGTTTTTCAAGATGTTAGAAAGAAAAAAAAAATCTCAAATGCATTTAGCTTTCTCTACTCTATCCAATGAGCATGTTTTATACCTTCTCACATCACAGTTAACCCTTGAAAGGGAACACTATACATATTCATGGGTATCAAAGCATCTTCAAACATGATAATCTGGTTACCTTATCACCTCAATTGATAGTTCATTTCTGGGCCACTGCTGCAGATCTTCAACAGGCCAGCAGCCCAAAATACCAGAAACAGCCTCTTTTCCCTTCTTTCTGTCACTGTACTTGATTATGAAATAAACATTTTGCACCAAAACAGGAAGTAATTCTTGTAGGAGCAACACTGCTTTCAATTCTAATCACTTCATGTGCACCTTGAAGGACATTTAACATGCACCAATTATGACCACCCCTACTTAAAATGCTTCAGCAATCACCTCCCCGGTCTACAGACATAAACCAAGGTACATACCATTAAGTGACTGTTCCAACTCAAAGTAAATAAATGGCTGAGACCAAAATCAACCTAAGAGTATATTTAAGAGAATATGTTAGGTGCATTGCTTCCAGTAAAGTCCAAAGTAAAATAATACTAAATGGGCCTTTTAAAATTATTTTTCTTTTTTTTCCATTGCCAGGCTCAAAGTACCTCAAAGGGGAAGATGTCCCTGTCTTTTACAGACATAGAAAGTTGTTCATTCAGTAGCGTGGAGAAAAACTTGGAAAACAAGATCTCCTGAGTCTTAGTCTAGCACCCTAATCACTGGACTGTCCCCTAATACTAAGGATTGTAAAGACAATAAACCATTGGGGTAAAAGCTAAAGCATATGATGAAGATTATCAATTAATCTGAATCACTGAAGACTGTTGGATCAAAGGACATACACCAATTTCCTTGAGGTAAGGAGCTTTACACCACGTTCTGATATTTATACCCTTTAAAGGCAAGATTGAAGAGTGAGGTTGGATGAAGACTCTAGCGAAAATGGGCATCTACTCTTTTTCACACATCTAGTAATGGTCAAATGCTTGGAACTGTGTGCATAAGGTGTATGTAAAGAATAGCCAAGGGCTGAAAAAGAGGGTTATCTGGCACAGAAACACACTTCTGATATTAGTAACTATGAGCTTATTTTAAAATCTGACTAGAAAAAAACCTCAACAGAACCTTAAATATAATGTGGTGGAAGGTATTCATAATGCTGAGCAATTATTTCTCAATGGCTTCCACCACAGAAAGGAAAGCATGGTAACTGAAACCGAAGCATGCGTACCTGCCTTTGGTGTAGTCCTGCAGCATAAACAGAGACATTATACTCAAACTCAGTTTCAGTTATTTTCTGTAAGTTATAATTACCACCAGTGCTTTAATTACTGCATTTTGCAGATGACCCATACAATAACCATTGAAAAAAGTCATTTAAAGCTAATGAAAAATTCAATTCCAAAGACTTCACTGGACTGGATTCTAAATTCAGCTTTTAGAGTCTTGGAATAAAACACTTTGACAGTTTACATCGTTAAATAATTGAATGTCATATAAATGTCCTCTTTTAGTCATCATTCATTTAATTATCTCCACCGTTGAAATAATGCAATAAACGCATGCTGATCAGTATGACTTAGCACTTAGAAGCACAAATCTAAGAATAGAGAAACAGTTATAGTATTTTTCCTCAAAAAAAATCAATTTCAACTTCAGTGTATCTTCTAATATATATGATGATTAGCTCCTACTGTTCGGTTCACCATTCTACCTCGAGTATAAGGCAAATATATAAATATTACATATAAAAAAGAGATTTGCAAGAGGGTATTTACTGCTAAAAGTAATTAGGGATTGAAAAAGAGAAGCAGCTTTTAAAAAACATATCAAACCTTTCTTTCTTTTTTCTGTATCTCTACAAAGAGACTATTTTCCCTTCTGCAGTAAGTCTGGAAGCCAGTCACCACTTGCCAACCTTTTGTCTCTGGAGTGTAGTTGGGATTTCTTGTTTAACGCTCCATGGTAGCAAGCTGATCACGGTTAGCCCAGGTGTGGGATTTGAAGGTAGAAATACTGCTGTAATTTTTTTGAAGTGTATGTTTCATAAAAATAAATGTTTGAGTTTGTAACAAAGCAGTATCTCAGATATTCTTAGAACGGACAATACAATGTACAGAAAACAGTATTTCATCTACCACTGATTAGTAAAGACTAGTAAATATGTATTTTATTACAATTCACTGGTCAGTAATGAACTTCACATGTAATAAACATTCAAATTGCAGTATTAAATCTGTATACTAAAACATTTTACACTACTTTCAGACACATAATGGATATATTTAAATGTGTGTATCACTGCTACAGGTTTCTGTTTGCAGAATAGAGTTCCCATATGTGACACAGAAGTACAGTTTCTCAAGGCCTTAAAGTAATTTTTATTCACATTAAAAACTATCATCCTGTCGTGGTTTAACCCCA
>VZTV01057036.1:803-13551 GCA_013400875.1 Anhinga rufa
TGTATTTGCTATTTGCTGTGTGTATTTGCTATAGCTCTTTTGTATTTGATGAAGTGTTTTTCTCCGTCTCTTAAAGGCTCTTTGGGTAGGACTCAGCTGCCTAAGTATGGGCATATAGTGTTATTTTAAACATTGTAGGGTTTCCTGTTTGGCCAGTTACTACCTCTCCAGAAGGGTACAAGGCTTGCACAAGTTGCGTGCTCCATGCAGATGTTTCATACTGCTAAGGTATGCACATATCCTACTGCATCTGTGTATTAAATGGATGTGACTAAACAACACAGCATCTCTCTTCTTATCTTGCCATCTTAAGCTTCCTCTGGCAGCTTTTCAGGAAGCCATAGGAGTCATACTTGTGCAGAAACCGAACAAAGGCACAAATTACAGCAAATGAGAAACAAACCCATACTACAGAGCAATATTTTCCTAACACAAATACTGCTGAGTGAAAATGTGAAGTCAGGCTAATAATAAAAGAGAAAAATAGAAAAATACAATAGAAATAAAACAAAATAGCCATTAAGAGTAGCCTTATCAGAAAGCCCTGTTAAATTCAGCCATCGTAGAGGTCAGACTGGAATGCCACATTCTTCTTTATGACTTTTGTTAGCTTAACCTCACCTTGAGAAATACCTGCTTACCACTGTGGATCTTCTGCATAATCTTCTATCAGAAATCCTTTTTTTCTTCCTTTTTCTTAAGCATTTTTCCTGAATTAGGCTGTAGTCTGTTTTGGATTAACGTCTCTATATGCATTAAATTGCGACTGGCATAGGTTTGTTTATTACTACAGGGGCAAAAGTATTTTCACAGCACCTCTTTCAAAGATCTGAGACCCATTGTAATTCCACTGAATTAAGCTGATTAATATGAGGACCTTTCCCATATTTCTGTCACACACAAAAAAGATATTTCTACTGGATAAATTAGAATGTGAAATATATCTTCTCTTCCTGGCATATATTTTCCCCTACCTTTATGGACTTCATATCCCACACGGAAAAGACAAGACAGAATTTTCCACCTATTATTTCTTAAAAACAAACCACCAACAAAATTCTCTGTAATTACAGAGAGTCTCAAAATGTTAGAGGTAATACTGAAATGTTGACAGGCATCTAACTTCTACTGGGGAGGAATGAACGATTTAGTTAGGATGAGCTAATAATATATTTCCAGTGGTAAGTAACAGCTCTCTGTTCTGGATAAAAATGATTATTTTAATAAGGCTTGAAATTGCAGGCATGATATGTGCTGTGATAGTCCGTAGGATGAACCAGTAATGCAAACCCAAAAACACTAAATGGAGCTTGAGCAGGCATCCTCTGAGGGATTATTAAAGATTATAACAATAGTCTGTTAGCCATTGAAATTAGATTTATATGACTTTGCATAAAGCCATTATTTGCAATCTGGAAAAAAAACCCACCCAAAAGCATTTTTTTCCTCATCTTTTTCTGTATTTTAAAAATATTTTGCTTTTTAATATTTAAAATGCATTTTCACACTTTACTGTTTTTTCCTGTTTTCAGGGATGATACACAACTTAATTCTACTACTGTTTGAAGACTGCAGGATATATCTCAGGGTATCGTGTTTATATTGGAGGAAAAGTCAACCTTTTTCAGGGTGCAAGCTGGGATTTCTGTTAATGTCCTTGTTATATTTTATCAGCAATGATAAGTTAGACAGTAAGCAGCCCTGGAAGAGGCTCATGTTCTGCTATAAAGCAGCTCCTGTGGTAGCCCACAGCCCTCCTGGTAGCTGGCTATGTTACCTAGGGCATATCAGCTTCTGCACTTTCTGCCTTTGATTGTCTCCTTACCCCTCTTTTCTTTGTAAGCTAAAAGCTCTTTTGGGAAAAGCTGACAAAACCTACTACACAAGGCTGTGCTTAGCACAACAGGACACGGATCTTGGTTGGAGCTTTTTGGCAATGCAGTGATACAGATACTACAACGATAATACGATAATAAAGGTTTCATGCAGAAAGATCAATAGGTACAAGACATTAGTTCTTTAAAGCCTCTCTCTTTTATGATTAGTAGGGAATAATTCATATACAGTCCATCACCCTCACAAGAGTCTTGTGACAATTAATTACATAATGCTTGCACGGTGCTTTGAAGATGCAAAGGCAGATCCGCATCTGTGTTAGAGTTCAGATAGCACAAGGTAGCCTAACAAAACCAAGGAAAAAAAAAAAATCCAAACCATCTACAGGATTTCTTGGCTAGTAGATAGCAGCTGTGGAGTTTATTTCACCGTCTGTCCTAGCCTGGCAGTGAGGGTGAGTAGTCTTCTCCCTCTCTCCAGACTCACCGCTCCTCATGGACAGACTCAAGCTAAGCTCTTGGCAGAGAGGAGCCAGAGGATACTTAGTGCCTTTGAAAGTCCTCCTTAATGTGATCCAGACAGAGCAGGACACTAGAGAAAAGCACAAAACACAGTCCAGTGGCATATACCCAGCTCTGCATTAGCACAGCATTGGACAGTGCACTTTAGAGCAGGGCTGCAACTGTTGATGTGCACTGAAGATACAGAATTCCAGAGCTAAACATGTCTTGAGCTTTCCTCAGTCTTTCAGTGTAGTCATAAATTCAATGGCCCAAAAGCTAGTGTAGACTTCAGGGCAACCAAGTCTATGCTGTGACCCCTCTTCCCCACCTTATTTTCTCTTTCATAATTTTTGACACAAGATCTAACTAACAAGTTTCAGACTCCATGTCCTAGGTATATATAAACTATATTTAATTTCCATAAAATTAACTCCAGGTTCAACATGCATCCATGAGTTACATCTATGCCATCTGAAATTGATGGACCAGGGATGGGGTTCGGTTAGGATAGAGAAGGCTAGAGGGAAGGAGTTAGCATTTTATGTACCAAAACTCATCTTGCTCAAGCCTTTCATGTCTGGAGCTTTAGTTATTTCAACTCTCCATCTCCATGTCATGCTGCCATTTGCCACACTGTTGAAAATAAGTTTGAATGAAAATGAAAATAAATACATAAAGCAAAGTCTGACCAAAATAATAGATGTTTAATGGGGAACAAGATAGCCTTTTTTAATAATGTACTCCTACCAAGGAAAAAAGCTGAGGAAAACTTGATTTTATTTTTTTGAAACACAACAAGGCAGAACTAAACAACTCATATTCACTTCTGTCCATTTAAGCTTTTTAATGGGTCTAGATGGACATCTTTCAAGACTTGCACTGAGCCATAAAGCAAGGCCAATTCATGCCTTCCTGAGAGCTCTTTTTTTTAAAGAGTAAACCAAAAGCATTTCTGAGAAACAGAAGAGAGAAAATTTGAATCTACTTTAGAATGAGTCACTGGAACAACCTACCTAAAGAACTCTATTTGGGGTCTTGTGTTTGTATTTGGTGCCTTTCTAACAGAAGGGGTTCAATGCCACCAGAAGTTATTAGTTTGGCATAAGAGTCACTTCATAAAAAACTATAACTTTTATTATGCAGAGAGTCCTAGATTATATTTTTTTTTGCTTAAATGTATATATCCATTAATTCCTTTACAGCAAATCACAGCCCATCACCAGCATTCACCTATTTGTGAGGCAGAACTGGAAACAGATCCTGATGTCTTTTGGTGCTATGAAAGCCTGTGCTATTATTTTTGTGGGGTAGGCAACGGAAGAACCAGTTCATTCACCATCAAATGATGGGATTCAGTACACAAAAGTGATGGCAGTCAGGGTAGGAAGCTGTGACATTTTTTCCAGAAGCAGAAAAGACACTAGGAGAAGAGGAGTGGAAACCAAGCCCTCAAAACAGCATGTCTGACTGTTTTTGATGCTCTGATTTTGACCAAGCATAAAAAAGTGAAGAGCTGCTTCACAAGCACTTCTTGTCCTCCATTGACTTCCATTAAGAATCACAATTCTTGCTAGCCTGAATAATACCTCTGTGTGTGTGCTTGTGTGTCTATATATACACAGGTGCAAGCTTTCTCATCAGGGAAGATGGCAAGAGCTAATGCAGCCCTGCTTGCACCAGGTCTTATCTAGACTCTCTCCTTTCTCCAGAGCACCCTCCTGTTTCCTCTTATTTAAACCTGAAACACTTTTAGAGAAGCTGTTTGTTCCCAGAAAGTTAAGAGGCTTTATTCTCAAAGAAATCCTTTATAAAAAAAAAATCAAGCAAACAAACAAACCACTTCTATGAGTAATTGCACAGAAGGCATGAGTGTGAGAGAACAAGACACAAGCCCACCTTTCTGTGAACACAGAGTTGTCCTGGGGTTGCTAAATAAGCTCTAATGTTAGGTCTATCCCTTATGCAGTTAGGATTCAAAACAGTCTTTGCTGTTCTAGATTTCTGTTTAAACTGCAGATAGGAGTTATTCTAAAAAATCATCAAACCAGAATGTTCCTTCTGCAGAAAAAAATAATTATTTGCCTTCCATTTGCAAGAAAAAGGACAATTAAAAATGCTATTTTTTATATCAACACACAGAGGTTGGAAAGTTTTATATTGATGAATATGGGCTCTTTTAAGGATGTTTTCACACAGAAAAGTTTGCTATTTCAAAATTTTTTTCTCTCCTTTGATCTAGTTTTATGAAATTTTAGAATGCTCTTCTCAAGTGAGTGTAAAGGAAGCAATGCAGCATTTTTTGATAGGAAATGCTCTGACAAGCCTATTAAGATCTACTGCAGATACTGAAGAGGTAGTGTGAGTGCGGCCATCATCTGGAAAAGAGAGAATGGCACAAGCTAATCCTGTTTAGGGTCATGGGCCTTATGGTGCTTTTCTCGAAGGGAGGAGTCGGCAGCAGGGAAAAACCCAAAGGTCAGAGCAGCACACTGTAGCTTCTGCCTCTCAACTCCTGGCAGGCACAATTTTCAAAAAACCTGAGCACTTCTCATGCCACTTCCAGTTGATATAACTGCAGATATTCAGGAACTGGAGAAATTGCTGTGTCTTGTTTGGGGCCATTCTAAAAGCTTTTCTCATTAGAAGTTTAACCATTTGTACAGCAGAAATAACGATTACTTGCCTGCTGCACAGACACAGGTGGTAGATGGGAGATGCAAATAATTTTGAAGGATTTTGTGTTCCTTTGCTAAAAGTTATTCTAGCAGTGGGAAAATACTGTTACTGTTCTACTACCATTTTAAAACAGATTTTCGAAGGTCATTTAACTAGATGGAAATACTGGTTTAAAAGTCAGGAGACTAGTTTGATATTACAAAGCCAGCAGAAAAATAAGTTATCCTCTCCTTTTTATGCTGATTATTTGAATTTTGGTTGCATTTTTTGTTCATAGCTATTGTAAAAACAAAATGTAAATTGCACAATTAAATATTTGGAACAGCCTCCTTTATCAGTGTGTAATTCACAGTGTGTCAGGGACATCTAATAACATCCTATTACGGATCACTTATCAGATAGTTGTTGAGTTAACTGCTATTATCTTCTTTGCCATCCCCCATAATTTGATATGAATAGTTTCTGATATTTGCAGGGAGGTAATAATCTTTCTACATTGTTATGCAGCCCTTCCCCTCTCATTTTTAGGACGTGTCTCCTGTTCCTCTTCTTGCTTGGTTTGTGTTATCAGCTGCAGGTAGCACTATATAGATTATACTACTTCATGCTTGCTTTTTCCTTATACCCTTCACATTGGCCACTGCAGTAGACTTTACACTGGGCTAGACTGGCTTTGTCCTGGCTTGATGGGGCTGCTATTATATTTGCAGTTGCTCTTGGTGATCTGTATGTTTTCTAATGCAGATAGAGATTTACCCAGGGTGGCTAAGAGCACTAAAGCTCCTGCATTAGCACTGCCTGCCTGCAATGGACATTGTAATTGTCTTTGACACTCCTACCATCCTATTATTTAGGCAGCTGGCTGTGACTCTTTTTAGTGCCTGTTGCTAACTAATGCTACATAGATGTGGGCGAGCACCAGTTTTGAGGATTCATTTCCCACTCCCCTTCTATTCCCCTTTCACTAGCAACAATCACAGCTTTTTGACTTGTCAAATGCTGGGCCCACTCTCTGCTGCTGCTCTCTGGGACACCCGCCAGCCCAACGGGAGAGGAGTGCCGGGGAATGGTGAGAGCATCTGTTTCACCCCCGAGGCCAGGCAGCCTGAACGCCTGGTCTCCACCCGAGCACCCTCCATGTAGCAGTTGGCTGCCAGATTTGCTTGGAGAAGCTGTCTGCAGACAGCATTCAGCCACACATAGAGACGGGAGGTGGGAAGGGGCAGAAACCACAGGCTCGATGATCATCGGCCAGTCTCCAGCTGGCTTTGTGCCTTCTCGCAGCATTTTTCATGAGGATTCAGGTAATCAGGCAGAACAGTTCTGGTCAGGAAATTCAGACTGTGAGCTCTTTCTCACTGTTAGGAAAGAAGTTTTGTGCCTGTGCAGTCTCTGGTAGCAGTCAACACGGGCAGCTTTCAGCGAGTTGATCAGGATCTTGAGAATTAGCGTGCAAATTTTTTATTCTTATTGTTCCCTTTCCATTCTGATTTTTAAGCACTCTGGGTCTCTGATACACTAGTACTACAGGTTTCTCATTACCTTACAGTGTAATGTCTGAATATGCACCTGTTGGTTAAAGACACCTTTAATTTTTCCAGACTTGCTTTACCTAGGAGTCTGATTTTTAAACAAATGGCAAAGCTGACTAAGCAGTGATTTTATAATACTTTTTCACTGTCCGACCAAAGGTTGGAACTCTTAATGCATCATTAATACTCCTCACTACAGCAGACCTATGTTACAGCGTTAATATTCCCAACTAGAAATACCCAAGACTCTGGGGTTAACTGTTGCCTCTCTCCCTGTGAAATACTCATGAAAAATGCTTCAGAATCTTTCAGGATCATTCATAAAAAAATAACAGAATATCTTGTAGTACCTATCTTTTTTTTTTCTTGTCCAGATACTAATTCAGCACTCCGCGCAAGTCACCATAAAATACATGAACGCATTTCCTAATAAAAACCGAAGTTTCCCTACAGGAGCAGTGAGCTGTCAGCTATCTTTCTGCCTCCCTTTATTTATTTTTCTGCCTTTTGCTTTTGCTAGCTCTTGTCAAATTTCTCTGGAACATTTTTTCTCTCTTTGTTATTCTGCAAGAGCAGAAGAAAAGAAAATTGGGGGAAAAAAAAGCTAGGGGCTTTAAAGTTTAAAAAATAAACACAATTTGGGAACTGTAGAAGCAGCTGTTAGTTTCACAGGCCATAATTTACTAGAATATACATGGCTAGAGTCAGCAAAATTAGTGTTTGCTTGGGTTTGCATTTCAGGCAGCTCACCACTTTTGAAACTAGCGTATAACAATGACATCAAGGAAAGCAAAGAAAAAGGGGGGTTTTGTGTGATTTTTATTCTAGCACACTTATTCTCTTACAAATTCCCCTTCTTCAAAAAATATGTAATTTCTTTCATTTTATGATCACCATCATCATTCTGTGATAGTTATTAACTGCATAGCCTCATGGAAGCCTGAGTTCAGGATAAGGAATGACTATGGGTATGGAAGGTTTATGAATTAGGTGAAAAACTACAGTTGCTCGGCCTGACTACATTTCATTTCCCTTCCAGCAATGTGTCTACCTAACATTAAAAGATCTTGGTGAGAAAAACTTCACTTGCGGGGTGCCAATCCAAGGGCCGTCTGCTCCTCTGCTTATTACTAGGATAGAAGAATCACATTTCAAATGCTTGGAAATTCAGAGGCAAATGAGCTGATTCTTTCAGTTCATTTCAAATTCACTAGATAACAAAAAGAAATATACCTCAGGGGTTTCTTAACCTGTTGCTTCAAGAAAGTGCACCCAAAAGTGACTCTGTGCATTCTTCCATTCCCTGACAGCATCTCTTGCGTCTTGGTCTGCCACTCCATTTGAGGGTCTCTAGTAGTCCCACAAACTGTCACCAGGATAGGGTAACTAGACCTGTAAAATCACAAGTCAGCTGTGATATTGTAAAGCTGAAATGCCAATGACGTGTTAGAACTCACATGGTTAGTGCAAAGCATGCACAACTGAACGTCGTCATGTTTGCATATAGATCAGGAGCAGAAGGGGTAAGTGGAGGGAATGAAAGATGTCCCTGATAGAATAGAAACTGCTAAAATGTTCAGTTCAAAACACAATCTAATTTAAAAGAGTTTCTGCCCAGGAATGGATTTTTGATGTTTCCAGTAATGGAAATCCTAATTCTTTAGAGGGCCCAAAGACAGCACAAGTCCCATGAGACACAGATGAGTTCAGATGATCTGGTTTAAGTCTCTGCTCTACCACAAATTCTTATTTAATCTTGGCAAATCTCTGAGGATAAAATTAAGGTTCTTAATTAAAGGCTGAAGGAAGTTAGGTCTCTAATTACTGCAATACTTTTGGAAATATTTACTCTTCGACCTTCTCTATTTTCAAAACATGCTTCAAAGTTCTTCCTGATAATGTCGCCAGCACAAAGCCATTAAAAACTGTGATGCTTACAAGCAAGAAGGCAAATAGCTGTGGTATCACAGTAGCAAAAGGCAAAAAAACCCACAAACAAAACAACCCACAACTATTTTATGGTTGCTACTGGGTTCCTAAACAAAATGAGTCACAATAAGAGACTATGAAATATGTAGTGCTCAAACAACTCTCAGTACTGCATGTACTGCCTTTCTTCTTGCTTTTACCTTAAAAACCATTGTACTAAGTGAAAATTAACTCTATTTGCCCTTCAAGCCACTGTTCCTTATGAGATTACCTATCAGTACTACACTATCACAACAATGTTTGATCAGATAGATATTCCGTCAAGAGAACTGAGCCCAAATAATAAAAATAACGGGAAGAAAAAAGAACTAAAGATAAATTTTCTGATTAAATATTGATGTAGAAATTATTATTTATGTTTCCTGGCTTTCCTACATTTAGTACTTGTTAGCGGAGTCCCTCACTCATAAAACATTAATGATCTATTTTTATAGCTTACTTCTGTTCTTAATCTGAGTTATTTTGTGAAATGACTCCTTTTTATGGTGCTGAGGATTCAGATTCTTTCTGCCTATTGAGCTACACCGTTATTGTCACCTCAAGTGTAGCAATTTTTTAAAAACTATTTTTAGAAGATGGGAGAGTCTTTGTTACCCTCTACAGATTAGCTGTTGTGAGAGATTTGAGTCTGCCCATGTTCACAGGCTGTAGAACATCCTCCAGACACATTGCTTTAAGTGCTATGCCCCTGTCAGAGAGGTAAATCCTGTAAGCCTTGAAATATGTGAAGTACTGAATCAATGCAATCTCAAATGCATGTGATATCAGCTACATGAGATCATAAACACCATGAACATCAGGACAGTCACAGCCAGTCAGCCCATTTAGCTCAGCATCCAGCATCCAACCAGGGCTAGTAACAGATACTTGAGAAAGAGTATAAAAAAAGGACAAAAGGTATAATAAAAAAAAAAGGAATAATGCTTTCTCACTATATCTTCCAGATTTCATCAATCTGCAGCTTAGAAACTTTCTGCGTCAGGGGTAATGTCTTGACCTTCCCTGATCTACTTGTGATTTTGCATCCAGTACCTCTTTCTGAGGCTTAAGTCTTAGTCATTTTTGTCACTCCTCAAAAGTAAACCATTCCCTACATTTGATCATCTTTAGAGCACTTTGGGCATTTCAGATTTTCCTGGGAAAAGAGAAAAGCAGCAGAGCAGGGCCTACTAGGTATGATTTTTGCACATTTCTCCTATTTTTCTCTATCAGTTCTGTTAATACATAAAGGTCTATGGGAAAATTGCACTTTAAAATAACTTTAGAATAACTAATCATCAGTAAAGGAATCTGGATTTATAAAGTGTAGAAAAAATTCTATGATCTCCCTTAAGTTTCATCTTGCTTATGTGCAGAAAAATGCAGCAGTTCAGAGCAGATCTTGTCCTGGTGTAAGTCTAATGGCCCCCACAGCTGGTGTATATTGATGTAGCTCTATTGATTTAAAGAGTCCTACACTGTTTTATATCAAGCAAGGATCTGGGCATCTATGTCCCAGTAGAACCCAGTGATAAACTTTGTTTTAAAACAAGTTTAAGGGGAGTAATTTTGTTGAACTACATCCTTGTGCCAGGTACATAGTCCTAATGAGAAATTTTTAAATATTACTAGCCTTAGAAAGGCAATGTCTGTGATAATAACAGCATATCTCTGTTGTGGCCACAAGATGGCCATATTTCTGAATACAGTTTGTCAGGAGTATTACAGCACAGGAAGTTAATTTATTCCTTTCTGATGGAGAAGGCAGTCACTGGCGACAGTGGCATTGTGCTTAAGGTACTTGCTTTGTCTCAGCTGCCTGTCCAATATCACTGAATACAAATACCTTAGGAATCAGCAGATGCTGATATGCTTTAATAGAGGAAAGCAGCCTGGAAGTTGTAAGAAGTGTGTGAACTGGATGTGATTCCTGATACCCCACAGATGACAGACCACACTCTGATTTTGGCTATGCCAAATTATTCATCTGTCTAAAGACACCCACCATCAATTTCTGCCTGTCAGGCATAGCAAAACCATCCCATACAATTTATGGCACCAACAATAGGATGCTAGAGGAACATACGCAGTAAGTCACTGGCTGTCAAAAAAGATGGAGAGAAGACATAACCCCTATGTAGTTTGGTCTCAAGATGCCCAGAAATCATGATGTGGCCAAAATAGTGCTGATCTGCCCCAGGTTACTGGATCAGCAAATCAAGTAACCAATGTGGTAAGCTGTTCATTGGGAAATCAGAGTGTGTCCCGATTGATAAGGCATAGCTTTCTGATATGTACCACACAGCTAAGGTTCAGCATCACAGTGGAGGAATGCCAATAACTCTTTAATTTATTTAGGGATTTTTTTAGTAAAATAATTTGTCTATTTTATAATTAGAAACTGCAAATCACTCACTAATCTCTCAGTGTTTATTTAATCTACTTTATCAATTTACATTTTATTAAGAACTTCAGAGGTTTATGTATCTATTTATTCATTTACATGCCCATTGATTCATGCAACAGAAGAATAGAGGCAGAAATGAAAATTTGGAAATATAAGGGGTCACAAGTATCCTAAAAAAGGTTTAACTGAATATGTCTTTGTTGGGTCCTGCACCCATCCTTCACAGCAAGCGAGAGAACATCACTGTCTCTGTGTTTACCTGCAGAGAACTGAAGCATATGGATAGAACGGGCCTGATTCAGCTCACAATGGGTGCATCTAAAGAAATCCCACTTTGAATTCAGTAGGAATAGGATCAGGATGGAATAAGCAAGAACAGGGCTGCAGTAACAGCCTCTGTTCATGGGAGAAATTGGATGATGAACTTTGACTCCTAGTCTAGTTCCTCAGCTGCTTGGCTGCCTTTTACAAACTTCTCTTTGACCCCAGTTTAAGAGTATATACTTAACCACATGATAACTTCAGGAATGTGACTCAACAGGACTACTTATGAGCTTATATTTATGCATGTTCTCAGGTATTCTGCCAGAACTGCATTCACTCTTTGAATAGACCTTTCAGATATCCTATTTTCCTTTTATTTCCCGAAGTATATTGAAAAGATAAAAAACAAAACAGGAATCCAAGCAACAGAAGCTGATGTTGACTTGTATCTTCCTGGTTTGTTACTACTCTTTTGTAATTATGACAGAGATCAAAAGATCATCAATAAAATAGGTTGTCTTCATTGCTCCTGCCAGTCTCAGTAAGATCATAAAGTCTGCTTTTGGAGAGGTTCTTTGATATAAATGGTTTTATTGATTGAAAAACAATGATACCAAACTACATATGAGACTTACAGAGATCCCAGACAAGCATTGAACAAGAAATCACGTATCAAGAACATGCTTCTGGACTGCTACAAAGCTTCATCTGCAGCGGTCCCTGTCCAGCAGTCTAACTGACATCCTTTTCACAGAGCTGTACTGTATAATATAGGCCCAAGACAAGGAAAATCCCAATTTCTCATGTTTCAGGAAAATCTTCAATTGTATCAAACAGCTCTGCAAATAAAATGTTTGCAGGAATTTCTGTATATCAGCAGGCTGGTGTTTTAACACTATAGAGATTCCTTGTTTAACTGTAGATAATTGGAGTACATTTTAAAATGCACGTACATTGCAATTCCAGTATTTTAAGAGAAGTAGCACAGCAAATATTAAGGTGCCATACACCTATTATTTTCTCCCTGACATTTAGAATTAAGAAGGAAGAAAGCAATTTGCAAATGTGAGTTTGAATCAGATCAAGAGACCGGTGAATATTTTAGCATTGTCTGCCAGAAATACTTTCTGAACAGTCCAGCTCTTATGAAAAAATACTGGAACATCAAATAGAAACAGTATGTAAAATGCATGCGCTCTTCTTCTGATATCCCCATGGCAAGATCCCAGATGCATGGAGAATAAATGGAATGGAGTATTTCATGCTCTCCTCATCATTATCTAGTATTATCACAGTCTTAATAAATTTTAGACTTTGTGAACACAATATAAAAATATGGAACCAAAAGAAGGCACTCATTCCAATTCCATGAGAAAGCAAAATAAGAGAAAACAGGTGAATGGCAAAACAGAATCCAACAGAATATTTGACAGTAAGATAAGTCATGGCATCACAATTTACCTGTTGTCAATATTTTTTGTGGGTATCTGAAAAACATTTTAACAGAGGAACTGACAGAGGACAATGAATTGGGTTTGTGGATTCCTTGGGAAACTTCTCCC
>VZTV01057046.1:3570-17400 GCA_013400875.1 Anhinga rufa
GGGGGCTTAGTGAGTTCTGAACTGTTTGAGTATGTGCCAGGCTCACCTCAACCAAGGTAGGTGAAACACAGGTGCCTCAGCAGGACTTTCATGGCTCATACTCTTGGAGTTGAATGCTTAAATGTAGGTATTTTTAGATCCTTCTTTTTTCTGATGTTGCATTTAGTGGTATGACCATGGTCACAGACCAAGAATGAGCTTGAAGACCAGCTCTCCTAATTTTTTGCCTGATATCTTTACCACCATTTCATTCCTTTTTTTCTATATTAACAGAAATGCATGCTTGTGTGTACCTATTCTTTCTGTCACAGAGGAGTGCTACTGATGTTCTCCTGCATACTGGGATCACAGTTGGTAATAACAATTTGCTCTGTCAGCTAGCCGGAGAAATGGCAGTCTCTTTTTACTTCCCTCCCTTATACACTTCTAGTAGTGACAGAAATACGTTTACTTGGCTCTCTGAAAGAGGCCAGCTGCCTAGACTGGAGGCAGGCATGTAACGGCCAGTCATCAAAGTGCCCAACTGGTACATAACACAACATGTTCCAGGATGTGAGGGCAGCTCCTGAATGCCGTGGAGAACCTGTAACACTTGGAAGTGTGTATCCAGGTCCACAAAATGGGACTAAAATCTGAAAAAATGCCAGCTCCTTCTTGAATACCTCTGGTCCTTGTATGCCTGTCTGAGGAAAACAAGAATTTACTCTTTGATTTCTTTTGTTAGTGCTGCAAAGTCATGCAGCTTGCAAAGATTAGAGAGGTTCCTCCTTTGTGGATCGCACTTTACAACAGAATTGTTAAGCGCTGAGTGCAGCATTTTATTGTGGTGATATATGAGACAGAAGGAACACAGCTTGACTTTCAAACTCCAGGCAAGAGTTTGCAGTGCTAGCAATTAGGAAAAAGATATTGGTACATGTAAACTGCAAGTCTTATCTGGAAATCACTGTGAGATAATAATCTTGGGACCTTATGACGTTATTTTACCAAGACACAAATGAAGTATAACAGCAGTTTAAGGACCTTGTTGTGCAAAACTTTGCACAAATCTAGTAATAGATCAGCTGGTCTGTTTTTAAAAGGAGGGAAGGAAGACTATTTATTTCCCCCCAAAGGAACTGCTACAAAGCTATTTTCCTTATCAGAAGAACACCTTTTTCCTGAATGTTATCTCTTTGACATTTGTTCTGTATAACCTAATGAGGGCAGGTGGAACACCATGGGAATGAGTTATTGTTGATTTGATATAATTTTAACTTTTGTTTCAAGCCTGCACATGGAGTTGGTATTTTGAGCCTACATTTTGTTTATTGGTGACCTTGGGCTATTTTATAGTCAACAGAAGGAAAAAACCCAGTGCTTCTTTTTAGTGTTAGACTGCTAGGTGGCTCAAAGTCTTATCTAGAGACCATGACAGAGTTTCTGTATATATTTCTTCTGTGAGCAGCAGAGGGTGTTGCTTGATCTCCCCACATAAAATGGTAGGGAGCATTCATGATTTAGATTCTTCTCTGAATGTTTGATTTAGACCTTTTACACATCTTGTAACAAACACACAGTGTTTGTGCTGCTGTGCTGGCAGGGTGAAGCAGCACACCATGGCCCTGCCTGCTGCCTCCATTACTCAACGGAGCTGACAGTCTGCTGGGTGCTGCCTACCCTGGCAGCTAGACACAAGCTGACCTTTCTGCATGAGAGAAGGTTCCAGGAATCCCCCCTGAAATAATCTTTTTACATGGTTATGCCCAGAAGATGGGCTTTCCTCTTCCAGGCATAAGGAGCTATGCAAACCTGTTACTCCACTGGTGTCAGTGGTATTGGCATAGGGGTTTGTTCCTCCTCAGAGTGGAAACAGTGTTGTGCACACAATAAAACCCAGTGATTGGGAGAGGAGCTTGTGCATCTTCAGCTATGCCCATGCTCCTCCCTGGCCAGTGTATTTTAATTTGCCTTCTTGGCACTAAATGAATAAGTATGGGAGAGACCTGAGAGTTACAAAAGAACACCATAGGAAGTAAAGCCATGGAAAGTAAAAATTTAACCTTATCTGTGCCCAGGTGCAGCCTCTTCCCATCCTGACATGAATCCAGAGGTATGTTAAACTCTGGATCAGACAGAATATAAGGTTGAAGTGTATCAAGGCTCAGGGAATACTTTGACACAGTCTCTTAAATCTTAAATGTCTGAACATCCGTGGTCTGTTTACATGTCCCTAATACTTTACATGGTACTATAGTACCAACCCTGCATGAAGGTGAATTCCCAGTGCTGTTACTCTGCCAGGATAAGGGGGCAGCTTCTATCACAGCAAGAAGAAAAACTGCTTTAGCTCAACCTGCTAGATAAACGACCATTCTTCGGAATTCCATCAGAAAAATGGTTCTTCTAAAAACCACGTTCTCCTCCTCATCATACTTGGCTACTGGGAAAACTAGAAGAGTCATACACAGGTTAAAATAAATTTAAATGCAATATAGAACTAAATGTAATTTTCTCTGTTGTCATCTATCCTGGCTTCTGGCCAAAGAATTTTGGTCCCCAGCTGTTAATGTCATTTTACTTATGCAGCCCAACCATAATGGAGTAAGGGTAATCTCCAAGAGCTCTTCTGAGTCTGGACCTGAGAGCCACAAGCCTCCACAGTACGATCAGTTTCTGGTCCAGAATGACCCTTTCTGGGGAGCTGAAACAATCAGCAGTAATTAGAGCTAAAGTAAGATAGCTTTCCTTAAACAAGCCAGCAAGGATCTGGCACAGAACAGAGTCCTAAAAATGCCTTTGTCTATCACCAGGCAGAAAAACTTCTCCAATGGCTTTCAGAAATCCACACATGGGTTGGCCATCTGTACCAGTTTCTTAAGCAGCATTTGTCCCACATCACCAGTTTTAGCCACATGTTTCTGCCCACATACTGCCTATTCCCTTGGTTAATTTTTGGGCAGGTCTGTTCCCCCAGCTGGTTTGCTGTACAGCCACACAAATAGCTGGACCTGTATGGCAGTGGAGACAGCATGGTGCTGCTTAAGCTGACATTGCCACCTAAGAAACAGCAGCATTAGTGTAGTGTCCTTTGGATCTTGTTCCTTCCTAAAGCTTCACGTGATTTCTTCTGGCCTCGCTTTCTGAGAGAGCGGGACAAGGGAGAGAAGGCAGTCAATTAGTACTAACATCTCTGAAGCAAGATTTTTCCTAAGTAGCAGCTTATTCAATATTTGAGGGGTCATTCAATCACAGGTTATATAGTTGGATACAAGTACTTGCAGTCTTCTTGCTTCTCAACAAGAGCTGAGTTTAACTCGTTTCTCCACTTAGCAACAGATTACTGAAGGGTTGGGGAAACTGGGCATATTTAGTGAATACAGAAATATTACCAGCATTTCTTATGTTCTCCACAACCTAAACATTCACTTCATGGTGCACATACCATATTGCTTCCCAGAACACTGAGACTAGGGTTCTTTTGCAGTCTGCAAAACTAGTTAAAAGCTGAAAAACAAAGGATCTCAAAGAGCATATTCCTGCTAAAGCTTTGCTGGTCAGTGGTGTCTGCAGAGTAATTTATCCTCACATCTTATCAATTGACTCATGCCATAATGATCTCATACTTTTCCCATTCAATCTCTGAGTATTTTTAATTATTGGAAGTCATTGACTCTGGCTGTGCTTTATACCTTGTGTCATCTCTTAGACTTCAGGAAATTTCTTAACAAGACTTTCCACCTTTTGGTGGAGCTAACTAAAGGGCTCTCCAAGCTGTATGATTCTTCATCATCGGCTCCCAGAATGAACCCACTCGGGAAGAACAAGATAAATCAAACAACATAGGCAAGGACATAATGCAGACAATTCACAATAATAAAGTAGCTGCATTAGTCTCAAAACAGCAATTCAAAGGAGCATAGGATTAAGCAAATACTGTGTATGCCAGTTCATTTGCACCATCTGCTGAACCAAGTATCAGAAGGGGAAAGGATAGTAGACACATGGGACTGTGTGTTGAAATACATTTGGAAAAAGAAAATTGTTTCAGAAAGCTACGAAAAAAAAAATCTGGGTGCTTACAAGTCTGCAGCCAGGACAGGGTAGGAAGAGTTATGTCATTTCGTAGACCTCAGAGATCTGATTTTTTTTCATTTACCACTTTTAGGAGTGGGGAAGGTTGTGGAGCTTAATATTATCTACTCTGGAGTCTAGTTCAGACTCAGACAGGAGTTGGTATTTAACTATAGGAAACAAAAGTGTGGAAATTATTATGCAGAGAATAAGAAGCACAGGTTTTTCAAACAGGCTTGGATGATGTGAGTGTGTACATGCAAAGTCTGGGCTTGGGCATAGTCACCAGGATATGGCCAAAGACTGACTGTGTTTTAGGTGGTTTAGACAATGCAGCTGCTTACTAAGAATGTGTTGTGTTGATCAGAGTGGGCGATAGGCATTTGGATCCTTTCAGCTGATCTTTGGATCAATAGTGTTGCTGAGGATGCTTTCCTGTAAAATATGATTGAAGGCTGAGAAACTTGGTTGTTCGGATACTATTGTGAAATATGTGTATTAGTCAAGAGATGATATTGGACTTATGTTTTGTCAAAGTAGGAACAGTAATATAGGGAAAAAAGATCCCAGTATTCCTATAGTCTGGGAAGTGCTGGTGCATCTCTGAAGTGTCATATGGGCTATTAGCATATACCAACCCATTTCAGCCAGTTAAAATATGTGTTTATTTCTCTTCAAGACTACTTCAATATTGGAAGTTACAGTTTTTCCCTTGCAATATAAATTGCTATAAGAAATGTAATTGAATTGTTGCTTATTTAATTGGTAATAATTACACTTAACAATCTGTGCCACAAAAGATAACGGCTGTGGAAGTCAAAAGGCATTTGCACAGAAGTTTAACTTGGTGATAAATGGCTTCCTCTGTGAGATGACACACAAGTGCTGCAAATACTGTCCCATCTTTAAAGACTTGAAAAAATCTGGTTTAGCTGCAGGAAAAAAAGATGGAAAGAATTTCCTATGTCCTTTCCTTTGGTCTTGAATAGGACAATATTTTGGAATGTGACTGTAAAAATTAAAAGGGTCCCTTAAACAAATACAGTAAAAAGTAGTAACTGTTTAGATAGCTTAATTTTCAGTTCTTATAGTATTGGAGCACCTCAAAATTACTGATAAAAGCACCATTGATTCATAGATAGATGGTGCTAAAGGACCTAAGGCATCAGCAGAGGGTCCAGTCTGACTTTGTGTATATCATAGGCTGTTACATTTTACTGAATTACTGCCAAACTGAGACCAGTGGCTCCCATTTCACTGAGACATAACTGGTGTTTGGCAAGAGCAGGAAGTATCCTCAGAGTACTCATTTCAAATTATGGAATTATTAGTTTCCTTATTATATAGATGGGACATAGCGTGGTTCAGGGAACCATTGGCAGGTCTTTCTGGATGCCACATGCTCTACCAGGAGGTTATTTTCTCAGGGAAAAAAAAAAAAAAACACCACAGGAATCTTAAGGTCTCAGTAACTCCTTCCCCATAAAACTGACTTCTCCTGACACTAGTGGTGATAATGAGAATTTGACGATTGTTCTGTGACTTGTGTGATATTTTCAGTCCTGGCTGGAACACATTAAAAAGCTGTTTTGAAGATAGAGGATACATTACTGTGATCACACTAGCAGAAAAGTTCAAAATCTGTCCTTGCTCTCTAAAAGCACTGAACTGCCTGAAGAAAATTGAAGTGTTAGCATAGGCAAAATTACACAAACTGTGTGCCAGAAGTAAAATTCACATTGCCTTGCTCACTTAAGAAGATGTAAATTGTAAATATTTTATAAAGAAGAAAAAGCCAAATCAATTATTGTTGTGGTCGGAGTTTCCAGAGACAGGCACCATGTCTTGTAAGCTTCCAGGGACATTGTGGCCACTCTGGAAATAACAGCTGCACTGTCCCCAGCAGCACCAGGACTCTGCACTGCCTACATGCATCAGTAATGTATGGACAGTGCTGTCTGCAAGCGATCACCCATTTCAGCTTCCCGATCTAGAAACTCTCCAATTAGTCCAGTTCCTCTTCAACATGGAAAACAAACAGGACATCCCAGTCACCAGACCTGTAGCTGTCATTAGGTAGACAATGTTCTTGGCATAAGTCTCTCTGGCTGCATTTCCACTAGTAAACCAAACAGAGCTACAGCACTGAGTCAAGAGCTGGCATATAAATATCTACCCAGGTGAGCTGTTGGCATGTTTTCTCAGACAATTTATCCATTTATCCCCTGCCACCTTCTTCTCTCCCAGACCGCATCTTGGTACCATTCTCAAGAGCTGCGTGGGCGAGGGATGGTTTCCAGTAAGAAGAGAGGTTGGGGCCAACCTCCGCTGGCAGCAGGCAGAGTTCAGCTGTATGCACACAAGCACTGCCCTGTCACATGTCCAAAGGCTGGAGAATGGGTCTCACCCATTTTATTTGGGAGCATAAATGTACCCATAAGTCTGTGGATCCATACCCATTAGTACTGGATCTTTGTGCACTGGATCACCAAGCCATATAAACTTAGCCTGCATCAGATGGGAGCAAAATTACATTTCTGTTATATTAACAGAGCATCCATTGTGGAATTCAGACTGACTTTGTTCTTTGTGCTGGGCAATACCCGATTTGATGCTGGAATGGAACTGGCAGATGATTCCTTGTGTGGCATGAAGCATGCTGATACAAAAGTAATCTGTCAAATATTTTTGAAAAAATTTGAACCGGTCAAATTAATTTCTACAAGCATCACTGGTACCCAGGAGCTTTAATGCCAGGGTTGCTGTGCTGCTGAAGCACAACCTTAGTCGCACAGTTAACAGCATTGAGCACAGTGCTGCAGTGCAGTTGGTAGCACCGATACATGCACAGAAGACCTTTTTCAATATTGCTATTATTGAGAACTTCAAATGAATGGATGCATTTGAAAGACTTCCCAGAAAACACATTTCGTTTTCAGCTGGCAGCTCAGTTATTCATCTAAGTAGTCTGTGGATTAAGTAATTTGACAACCATTGAAAGGTTTCTTTTTGTGAAACAATCGTGTATTATTGCTCTCTCCTTTTTCCATTTCACCTGTACAACTAACCCAGAAATTCAACAAAGACATATCAAGACACACACCAAGACCCATGTTGGGTTAGCCCTGGCTGGATGCCAGGTGCCCACCAAAGCCGCTCTATCACTCCCCTCCTCAGCTGGACAGGGCAGAGAAAATGCAATGAAAAGCTCATGGGTCAAGATAAGAACAGGGAGATCACTCAGCAATTACTGTCACAGGCAAAACAGACTTGACTTGGGGAAATTAGTTTAATTTATTGCTAATCAAATTAGAGTAGGATAATGAGAAATAAAGCCAAATCTTAAAAACACCTTTCCCCCACTCCTGCCTTCTTCCCAGGCTCAACTTCACTCCCGATTTCTCTACCTCCTCCCCCAGAGTGGCACTGGGGGGAGGAATGGGGGTTGTGGTCAGTTCATCACATGTCTTTGCCGCTCCTTCCTCCTCAGGAGGAGGACTCCTCACGCTCTTCCCCTGCTCCAGCGTGGGGTCCCTCCCATGGAAGACAGTCCTCCATGAGCTTCTCCAACATGAGTCCTTCCCATGGGCTGCAGTTCTTTATGAACTGCTCCAGCGTGGGTCCCTCCCACGGGGTGCAGTCCTTCAGGAACAGACTGCTCCAGCGTGGGTCCCCCACAGGGTCACAAGTCCTGCCAGAAAACCTGCTCCAGCATGGGGTCCTCTCTCCACGGGCCCACAGGTCCTGCCTGCTCCACTGTGGGCTTCCCATGGGGTCACAGCCTCCTTTGGGTATCCACCTGCTCTAGCCTGGGGTCCTCCATGAGCTGCAGGTGGATATCTGCTCCACCATTAATCTCCACAGGCTGCAGGGGGACAGCCTGCCTCACCATGGTCTTCACCATGGGCTGCAGGGGAATCTCTGCTCGGGTGCCTGGAGCACCTCCTCCCCCTCCTTCTCCACTGACCCTGGTGTCTGCAGGGGTGTTCCTCTCACATAGTCTCACTCCTCTTTTCTGGCTGCTGTTGCTGTTGTGCAGCGCTTTTTTTTTGCCCTTCTTAAATATGTTATCCCAGAGGTACTACCACCATCGCTGATGGGCTCAGCCTTGGCCAGCAGTGGGTCCATCTTGGAGCTGGCTGGCATTGGCTTTATCGGACATGGGGGAAGCTTCTAGCAGCTCCTCACAGAAGCCAGCCCTGTAGCCCCCCACTACCAAAACCTGGCTACGCAAACCCAATACAAGACCAGACAGCAGCCACACCAAGTAGCGTGTGATGATGCTGGTGCATCTCAGGAACTACTGCAGGATGGGTGTGTAAGAGACTGAGGAGGGAATAAGAGAAGTAGGAAAAGGGTTAAGAAGGTTGTTTTTCCTATTTGCTTTTTAGCTCACTTCTTTACATATGTGGGGAAAGAGGGAGCATGGATCTTAGCCATTTCACGTCACAGAAGATTAGTGCAGGGGAGGTCAAGTTGAGGTGCAGCATCATGTGTTATAAGGCAGTTGAATGATCCAGTGTCTAATTTCTTAAGATATCAGGTGGCTTTCCTAAGTGCGTAGCAACTGTCGTTTTGGTTGGTACTTCTCCATCTTTCTGTCTATGATCTGCTGCAGTGGCAGTGCAGGGGGGTGGGAAGATGCTGTACTGTCCCCATCTGGCCACAGCCACCATGTCGTGGCACCTTCCCTCTCGGGGGGACACGAGATGTCTTTCCCTGGGGACTACCTCCGCAGCACTGACAGACCACCAAGCACTTGTGTGAGCGGGTGGTGTAAGGTGGTGCCATCACCGTCTGCAATGCCCCCACAGCGCTGCAAGATGCAGTCGTTCTGGGAAGCGGGGGCTGTGTGTGCCGGTGTATTTTACTTCCACCTGATCGTCAGATCCACCCACCTTAAATACCATCTCTGTTTTTTGTATAGATCCTGACAGAAGAGCTCGAGTACACTGTGTACAGTCAGAGGAAAAGTATTGATTTTGCTGTACCTGAATAGAATTCTTAACAGAAAAACAAACCTAGTGTTGGTGTTTTGTTTCTTTTTTCTCTTTTGACTTTTGTGCGTGGGTTTCTGTACTCACCATATAGTATTTGATCCATGTGAAGTACAGAGTTAGAGCTTGATTTTTAAGATGAGGACAACCCAGGCTCTGAGCTGTGCAGGCACAATTTCAGAACCAGTGAATAATTTTGCCCATATTTTATTGCCTGTATTTAATTGAAGTGCAAAGTAATAATTTCCTTCCTACCTACAAATCAGAGAATCAGATGGGCAGTTATTACATTTTTCTGGGGCAATTATTAGGAACCATACCCTACTACATCAGCATTACTAAAAAGATTCAAAAAGTAGTTTGTCTGCAGTTCACTGGGCCAAGGGACAGCTAGCCTGATCGGAAGTGTATCCTTATTTATTTTGAGGGTGTTGCTGTGAATTAAGTTTATTAAATCATTAGGTATAGTATGCATTAGTTGTGTTACTAATTATATTGTTATGAAAGCAATTTAAGCATTATTAACGTACACATTATCAATACTCAAAAGCATCATTGCCTGATGGTGATAAGACAGCTTCACTAGTGGATGATCTATGACTGCAAGCATTAAATACTCTGTACTTTAAAGTCATTAATCCCTACTTTCTTCCAATATGTTTAATTAAAAAGTTCCATTTTTCAGTAATTGCTGTTTTTATATAACCCCGAAATGGAATTTTATTGAGGCACTAGGTCTTTTATATAAACACCCATCTGTCCACAGCATAACAGTGCTGGGACAAGTTTGGTGGATTGGGTGAGAAGTGGAGAGATTACAGAAGACTCTGTGTCCCTGTAAGAACTGTGAACTTTTGTCCTCTGTGTAACAGCTCTGGAGGATTTTTGCTTTCATAATTTTGGTACTAAACAAGGGAATTGCAGAGTCAGTAGGAGAGAAAATCACGAAACAATGGGTTTAGCGTCTAGTGGAGTTGCTTTATTAGTTTATAAAGAAAAGCTTGTTCCTTATTCCTTTTTTCCTGTGTCAAGCTCTGCACTGTGAAGTATCATCTGCTTCTTATATTGTTCCTTTCTATTCGAACACAGAATTAAGCAAACCTCTATTGCATATATAAAAATACATATACATATATATATCTATATCTATGCTTCAGGCTGAGAGATTTCACTAATAAAATAGAAAATATGTTGGTATTAATAAGGTTGGCATTCAAAAAGTATGAAATAAATGCATGGAAGTTTGTCAGCTTATTATTCATTCCATTATAAGTGGTGTTTTTACTTTCATTGCTCTAACATCTAACCACAGTTCATTGGCTAAAGGCCAAGCTAGCTTTTGCATTGGCACATTACCATGCGGTGTAGTTCTGTACTTCTCTTCCATTTATTAATGCTGCAGACTTCCTACAATTCAGGCTAAAAATAGAACTGGTTATGTGAAAAACACTGCATTTGTGCTTGAGCTGCAGTATAGAAACAAGAGGATTTTGTATGGACAGGGGAAGAGATTCATGACACAGAAGAGCTAGCTGCTTATACTCTGGAAAAAGCTTTCTTTTTGCATGGTTGTAAATAAGATTAGAGTTGCTATGTACATGTTAGTCTGAAGGATGAATCATAGTTGTAGTATTGCCTCAGTATGTATGAATCTTCATGTGTATCTATTGCATGAAGGAAAGCTGATTTCTTGTACAAGGAAACCTGAAAATAGTGCAATGTACAAAAGTGAATTTGTAAAATCAAAGGCAAAGGTGATGTTTTGTTTTTCAGTATAAGGAGTGCCTTCATCTGTGGCACATATTTTGAAGTACCCTCAAAAGATTATGCACTAAACTAAAACTTTAACCACACCACTACATTTTTAGACTTGTCTTTTGGCCAGTCATAGCCTCTCCTATTGTTCTGCTTTCAGTATCTTTAAGGCAGCATTTGCTGTCTTCAGACCACTTCACCATGAAAACATTCCTAAACTTATTTCCAAGTTGTAATACAGCTGCAGAGTAAAAATTGTCAGCATTCAAATGCAGTCCCTACACTCTTGATCTTTTTTATAATGCTGTGATTTGTTTTGGATCAGCAGTAGTTTGAACAAGACAAACAACATACCAGATTCCATCTGAACCTAAGGGAGCTGCCAGGGACACAGGTGAAGAGTGATAGTGGATGCATTTCATAGTCAAAATGAAAAGCGGCAAAACTGATAAGGTCTCGTTGTTGCACAAATAGAAAAAGCTAACAGTTTGCATATCAGAAATATCAGGTGTTAGGATTTGACTCAGAACTGCTGAATAGTAGCTTGTTTGCCTTTGGAGAAATAGAGAGGAAGGAAATGTCATGCAGCAACATCACAAGTGATAGTGATGGGAGATGGCAAACAGGGAAATAGACCTTTCCGATGCTGTTTCCTAAAGATACTGTTTGGACTGGCTGTGATGGTGGATTATTAAGGAATTCTGATTATTAAGTATCGGCACTTGGCAAAGAATAAGAGAGGAACAAACCTCTTTTGAAGTGCACAACAGTCTCCAAAGTCACCCTTGTTTTGTTCTTAACTCAGTACTGTGTAAAGAATAAAATTGGCGATTGTGTTAGGAGTAGAGGCAGTAATAATGAAATGAGAATAAATTGTAAGCTGTATGATTTTTGAACTATCTAGAGAAAATGAAATTAAGAAAGCTTTCAAATGCCATGTGCTTTGCACCAGGCCACTGAAACACAGTGAGGTAGAACAACAGCTATCAGGTTTCTATGTCAATTCATAACCTATAACTGGATGTAAAAAAGGAGATTAGTTCACAGAACAAGACTCAGGTAAAAAATATTTGGTCCAAAGTGCTTAGTTCCTCCTCTTAATTACTACAGACCAACCTTAACCCCCACATAATGGTGGAACTCCATCCAAATCCAGTATAGGCTGAAATCAATGAATCTGTTCCAATTTACATTAAAATTTAATTTTGTCCTGACAAGCTCTCTGAAATTGATCCTCAGCACAATACCAAGTGCAGTATAAAGTATCATATCATGCAGTCAACATGATGCACTTTGCAATATAATTTAACACTAATGTTAAATTAAATTACAAAGATAAATTTTATGGTCTCTTAAAATCATTTAAGAGCTTAATTCTGATCTGAAATGTGTAAGGCACAAATCTCGATCATTGAATATACGGATAGTTGTGAAAGAAGAATCACACAATATGATGGGCTGAACAAGACTTTTTGTTCTGATACAGGCTTGTGATTTGACGTAATGATCCTTTTCTGCAGTTGGATCTCTGCTCAAGGAGAAGGCTCAATCAGGTCAACCTCATTGCAGAAAACAATCTATATATTTGCATGAGGCCAAATTGCACCAGGAGGTCCATAAGGAAGAGTTAGATGGTCAATTATTCAGATTCTGGGTTTTCACAGCCTTCAGAACTAAGTCCATCAGGAGGAAGATGAGACTTCTGCCAGTCCTTTTGTTTTCTTTAGTTGAAAATACATACAGCAACTGGATGCGGTTTGCCTCTGCCACTGGGATTCCAGGAATATCTACTTGTGGTATTGAAACCAACTGCCCTTACTTTGCCTGATTTGTCATCAGGGAAAAAGGAAAGGAACCAGATAACCTTCACTGTTCACTTTGACGTAGGAAGTAGGAAGAGGCATGAGTCCAGCTGGTGCAAACAATATTAAAAGCTCATAAGACTTGTGTGATGCTGTTGAAGGAAGGGTTTTTCAAAACATCTTCCCATTGTACAGAGGGTGAATAGGAAAAAGAGCATTTACTGAAAGGACATTCTTTTAATGGCTGGGTAATGAGAGGAAGAGTGAATAATTTAAAGCTGCAAAGAGTCCAAAAAATATAAATCTATTAAAAAAAAAGTATTAAAACTTCAAAGAGAGAAGCAAAAATACAAACAATAGAGCTCCTTCCTAAACCCATAAGCTATAGATCTAAATAGAAAGATTAACCAAAATCACAAGTAAAAAGAGCTAGTTTAAAAACAAAAGTCTGAGGGGAGAAGGTTATCAAATAGTTACAGCAATGACTGGGAGGCCTAAAACATTTTTTTAATGCTTAAGAGTATTGTGAAACAATTCATTCCAACACATGCTGTAATGATGAGCGTACTGCCAAAGCGATAACTAAATAAGGCAGATGTCAAACTCATCTCCACAAATGCAACTCCAGCATGAGTTCTTCCCCTCAGATTGGTGAAAGGAGAGCACATCTGTCCAGTTCAGCCTTCATTACATGGCATCTCGAAGGTGCTTTGCACCATTAATTACATATAAACTGAAGATATCACTAACACTGCTCATGTCCAGTGTAAGAAATGCTTGGTCTGGTACAACATGAATACTAAGGAGGCCCTCAAACAAAGTTCTCCTCAGGAGAGAGTGTGCTCAGCTGTCTGCAAAGCATTTCAGCAGCAGTTCTGCAAGAACAAGGACATTTACAGGAATGTTTTTCTGGTTACAGAAGTGTTGAACCTGGAACCCTTTCGCTAGTATGGGCACACTGGAGGGAGTGAGAAACCTGAAGTCCGGGGTGGGATGCAGGGAAGGAGAGAGAAGTTTTTTGAATTGTAAAGGAGGCTGGGTTCTTTGCTGACCAGACACACGGTTTTGATGCTGTCACTGATGCCACCACATGAAAGGGCAGAATTGATGGCCACAAGAGCTAGCAGAGTTTCCATAATCACCTGCATTGCTCCAGAGTGCATGGAGGAGAGGGTGCTGGTGGAAGCTGTTAGCTAGCTGATATGTTAAAAAACAAACAAACA
>VZTV01057061.1:0-33016 GCA_013400875.1 Anhinga rufa
CACAAAAAACCCAAACACAACAAAGCCAACCACTGAAATAGTAGGACAAAAAATCATGTGGGAGTCGGAATTCTTTTAAATCAAAAAATTTTGCCCAATATGCAGTGTGATAATATAACCTGAAATAGCTCAGAAACTTGTATTTGGGTTTGCAGCTTCCATATTTGCGTAAATTGGATTTCAATGCCATGTAGAAATACTGTGACGTGCGATATTTATAAAGTACATTTTCAAGGTGAAAACATACGCTGTCTGATTTGTGAAGAAGTTATGAAATCATTTTCAGGGTGGTGGTGTATTCCCAAAGTTCAGCCTGCGACAGTGAAATAAGCGCTGCGTGGCTGCGGCTCAGGGCTGATGTGGATGTTCGCGTTGCTCCAGCAGCGGTGCTTTCCGGTGTCCGGGGGCTGCCCTGCCGGTGCAGCGCCCGTGCAGGCTGCAGGTGTGGGAAGCGAGGTCTGGCGATGGGTTTGGCTTCCATGGGGTGAGCTGTGAGGTGCTGGGGTTCTCCCAGCACCACATAGGAAAGTTGCTGCAACAAACGGGAGACCTCTGGCACACTGGCAGCGGAACTGTTCTCTGTCGGGTGGAAAAAAAAAAAGTTAAAAAAGGGTTCATACCAGTGACTAGGGTGGAAAATTGGAAGAAGTTTCACAAACCTTGTGTGCGTGCTGGGTTGCCTCCTGTAGCTTTTGTCCTAATTCTGGAGGAAGTCAGGATTGTCATCTTTGGTAAGTGGCAGGTAGAGACTGCAGTGGTGTGAAGCAGCGGATAGGACCCTGTATGAGAGTCAAATCCCCTGACATCGCAGGCTGTGCATCCAATGCTCTATGGGTTGTTAAATGCACTGCAAACCCTGTTTGGTGTCGTCTTAGTAAAATAACCCATCGTTGGGACCTGTCAGTATATAAGAGTGAGTATAACAATCATGTATTTAAAATACAGTTTTCTTCGCAAAGTATTAAAGAAAAATTGAAATAATTGAAGCTGCAAGTTATTGTTAAATGTTCAGATAATCAAAATGAAGTAGTATTTAAGCAGTATTTTGTTGAGCATGTGAAACCAGAGTTTGATACATCTGTTGTTACCAGGTATGCATTTTTGTGGGGAGGCAGGGACTGTTTTCACTTCAGTTATTTTTTCCAATCAAAATTGAAGAAACTAATAAAGTACTGAAAAAGAAGGCAGTTATTTTTTCACTTTTTCAGTGTGTGGATTAAAAACTAAATATGGAACCGAAAGGTTGTCTTAGCCATGAAAACAAAAAGTTCATGAATGGTATTCCTTGCCATCTTATATTATTTCCTTCTTTCTAATAAATGTGGTTTAAACATACACCCTGTATTAATAAATGCAGTTTTTGTTTATACATGGCATTAATGGTAGTTATTAATAGGGAGTTTTGAAGGCATTTTTATGTATCACACTGCATTTGGACAGAGATCTAAAAGGGCTGTAGATAAACAGAGCTGTAAACTCACTGAAATGTTTGTGTATTTCTGGTTAAGAAAGGAAATAACAAGTCTAGTGTAACTGCTATGTTTAGTTGCCGATTGTAATTTTTTCCAATTTGCCAAAAGATGAGAAATCACTTTTTCATTAGGAAAACCACTGAAGTGCACCAAAAGAAGCAGAAAATCCATGAATGGTGAAGGGGTCCTTATTTAAATGAGTTCAGTTTACTTTTCATGTCTGTGCTTCTCTTTGGCAGCTCGTGGGGTGCTCTGTCTTGGCCACTTGTCAGTGATGATGTCAAATATAAACTTCTTCCTCTCATGCAGATACACTGTTTACTGGAGGATTTAGTCTCCCAACAGTTGCAGATTCTGTAACACAGAATCCAAGGACAGCTGGTATTTGCTGAAGTTGGGGGCCAGTGGCTCCTCCAGCTCTGGCTGCACAAGAGTTTCCATTCTATACCTCTACTTTATAACTCTCCATTTTTTCCAGGCTCTTGGCTTTTGGACTGATTTTTTTTTTTTCCCCCCTTCAGCCTAACTGCTGCTAAAAGTGGATTTCATTTTTGGAAAGTTTGAGTAAATGCAGTTTGTCCGTTTTGGAATATGAGAATACTATTCATTATGAAAATACTGGTAGTTTTTGTTTTTTTAAGTTAAAAATGTACGGGAGCAGAAAGTTAAGATGTTCAGGAAGATGTGTTTGGGAGTTACTGAGGAAGAATTGGTTTCAATAATACTGAACTATGGTCTACTGAAAATCGTAGGCTATGCATTCCTAGTTTGTTTTTCTGTCTTTCTAAGCTAAAATGTTATGGCAGAGGGAGGATCTGCCATGTAGGTAGTGATATTTGAGAAAAGAGGAAATTACGGTTGGGATGATAAAACAAAAATAACTAATTCCGACCTTTTTTTAAAATTTATTTACATTTTACTCTTCTGTCCTAAAATTTGCTAACATTGAGTATGTTTACTCTTCTGAGTAAAAAATAGAGATACCTCCTTCAGTCAAGAAACTTCAGCTTAAAAATGTTTATTCCTATTAATTTCTGTTCCTGCCTGGCACTGGCCTAGAGCTGAGCCTGGTCTGAAGGTGTTATTCCTCCTTCGTGTCGGCAGGAGATTGCCAGGGCAGGGGCCTCCGCAGCATCGCCGCCTGTCAGGATACCCTGCTTGCATAGCTCTGAGGGATCTTTTCAAGCCTGATTTGAATATACAAATCTGCTTGAAAAAAAAAAATCTGTTGTACTGACCAGTCTTCTAATGATGACTTGTTAAAGTAGTCTGTAGTACAGTTAGAGCTGGGTCGTTAGGGAGAGCTTTTGTTAGCTGCCTATTTAGTTATTTTCACCCTGGTTTGTTTTTTTTCTTTCTTTTTTATGTGGAGTAATTCAGTAATATCAGTAGTCGTCATCTTGGCAGCATATAAAGAGTAATTGAGATGTTTGGAATGGAAAGTATGCCGCGTTGTGAATTTGTATTGAAAATGGGACCTTTCTGAAATGTATTCATGCAACTTCTTGCCCTGACACCAAAATTACAGTAATTAAGTAATTACTTAAAAGCTTTTGCTTTGTGCGGCTCTTATTCAGATTAAACAATGACATGGTGCTACCCACTATATAACTTCCATTTTTGTCAACTTCAAAATGTTAAAGAAGCTTTTTGGAAGGGATGGTTACAAATGTAACAAACAATTTGAGGAACTAAATAGCTCTAACAAGAGTTTTCCCACAGCATTTGAGACACAATAATAAAAGATTGTGTTCTTTCTCAAGCTTTTGTAACCCATTTTTATTTAAAAATAAAATAATAAAATTAATACCATTCTTTTTAAATGTGTCATTGTTATTGTTGCTTTATGCTTTGAAGGAAGTGCTATGAAATGATATCCGGCTTAGAACGAGGATTTTCTTAACTTGTTATTATAAATGACACCCAAAATTACAGTTGATAGCCCAGTCAAAATAATTCTACACTTTTAACGTTTGGATGGCACCTTTATAATTTAATCAGTTGCAAAGTGCTCCTAGCTCCAACCATTTTAATTTCTTCATCTCCAGCTTCTCTTGAAGTGTACGCAGGCTCGGCAGTGAAAGGAGAGAGGTGCCAGGGGTGTGTACACAATACGGACTCTCTTTTTGGGAGAAACAAAGGCAGTGGGACTGTCACCGGGCACAGAGCTTGATGGAGCCACAGAGACATAACTTGATTTAAATGCTGTGCATGGGAGAGTCCTGCATATGACAATCTGATGGGCATAATTTTAACATCTGTATATAACTAGCAATGGACAGGACACATTTTCCTTAATCAGCACAGCACACAGTTTGACTAAAATTTGTCTAAACTGTTACTAGACATCTTTTGCGAGTTAATCCAAGTTTATTAATTCTAACAGAAGGTGGTTGGAACCAGAATTACTGCTATTTCACAAATGAGAAATCTGACACTTGGGGTCACAGGACATCTCTCTGTTAATCTCCAGAGGTTAATAGATCCATCCATGAAAAGGCAGGCTGGTGTGGCCCGTCTTCTGTAGATGGAACTCAGGGTATCGCTGCATCCCCACAAATATCACTGGCTAAAAAGCATTCCTTTCTCAAATCTGTGGTACCTGTGAAGAGTAGACATATAATAAGAATAAATATGTGCTACCTTAAAAAAAAAAAGGGGGGTGTCCTACTCTATCTAAGGATATTTTCTTCTGATACTATTTTAAGATTTATTCACAAGTGCAAAGCAAGAAATGTATTTAATTTGAAAGTTAAAAATTCAATATTCAAAATGCATTTCACCAGGAGTATGTGGATCCTGTGGCAAGCAGCCTCTAACATGCCTGAGAAAAATGCCTGTAGACAAAAGAACAAGATCATTGTTTACTGAAGATGTGGTTTACCATTACCTGTATCATTCCTTATTTCATTGTCATAGTTTAAAAACCCAAACCCATACCCGCAGAGTCTTCTGCAGGCACAGAATTTAGCTAAAAAAATTCAGTGTGTTCTTACAAAGAAAATGCCATTTTAGACATCACAAAACTTGTCCAGAAAAAGAGGAGAGCATTCCCTCTCACCATATTGTGTCATCTCCCAACCAGGCACCTCTGTATCCACTGAAGTGATGAAGAAGTGGATCATTTCTCCTGACTTGTGGTTTTATTTGAGGGTTTCGGCATCAGTGGCCTGATCAGCGTGATATGTTTGGTAGATGTTCTGCAGTCAGGCTGTGAAATATCGACCAGACAGTTACCCAAACATTGCTGCTCAATAAATGGTACCTATTTCTCAGCAGAGGTGATAGCTGCTCCTGGCACTGCTCGAGTCGTGTGTGGAGAATGAGTGACCTCGAGTCCTACTGAAGCATCCTGCCTGGTTCAGGCTGAAGCTGCAGCACTCCCCTGCTAGTTTTTTCAGCACAAGCAGCCAGTGTTGGCTTACAGGGCTTGCACTGGTTCCATGCGAGTTTTATTCCCATGTCCTCTGGGTTTATGTGCTAAATGAAACACAGCCCCAAGATGTTTGAAGGCTGCGTGCTATGTGCCTGGATCAGCCCTCTCATTCTGGACTAAAGGACAGGATTGTCTGGGTTTTGGGTTGTTTTTTTTTTTTTTTTTCCCCTCTTTTCCCTGGGCTCTTGACTGACTTGATTTCCTCTATTGCCAAGAAACTTTCTGAATCAGTGGTGGTTGTGCCAGGTGCATTCACCTGACCTATGCTTCACACCTTTGGTTGCCCTTGTGACTTGTGAAAGCATGGATGAGAAGGATGAGCCAATCTCGTATCGTTCTCTGTTCTTCTGGTTTTGTACTTTCCTCCTTGGCTATAGTGCTGGATTCAGTCAACTCCATTCACAGCAGTGTGATTACTAAAGCTGTTTCAGGTTTGCAGTACTGCAGAGTTGTCATACTTTTTCTCACTGAAGAAACTGTACTACTTTTTTGAAATGGTACAGAGGTATTTAGCTAAATTTCACAGTTCTAAAAACATCAACAGTTAATATCTTGTTCCTGTAAGAAGCAATTACTTTTGAATTTGTATGCCTCTCAGTAATGTGAAACAATTTCCCCAACTTTCACCATCTTTTTTTTTACTTTTTTAAAACCCTCTTTTATTTTAACCTGTGGCCCATTCTTTGTTAGTTTCATTTGCACATTTTATTAAATTATGCTATTAATATTTTATTATAATACCTAATAGTTTTTAAAGATATGCTCTTCTGAGTTTAAAGAGCCAATTACAGAACTGCGTGCCAGTTTTGATGGGAAAGTCTTAAGAGTCTTCTGGCATTTTAACTTTTCCAAATAAACAAGACCTTGATGGCATGAATGCCTAAGGTGTGTTCTGCCAGATAACCCGGCTGACCAGAGTGATGCCAGACCCTGTTGCCGCAGTTGCAGGATTACTTCCATGGGCCAAGGCAAAACATGGATGTCAGTGGCCATGCCACCTCCTTCTGCAGCCTATGCTAGTTGTCCTGCTAGCATTTGTGTATTGCTGGAACTGCTATTAATTATTGCTATTAATTATTGTGTATTGCTGGAACTGCTAGCATTTGTGTATTGCAAAAGCCCTTTGGATTCTTTTCTGTGTGATCCAGATGGACTGGTATGTGGGTTCATAAATGTTATTTTTCTTGTGGTGGCTGCTACAGTCATACAATAATGGATGCTGAGAGCAAGCTCGTATGCAGACCCAAGTGTAGTTGTTTTGGGTGTGCTGTGAAGGTTTCCCGTTTCCTCCCATGTTACTATAGCTGCTTTCTGCCAATGTTTGTTTTGTGGCTTTGCACCTTGACTGTGAAAAGGGCTAGCGAGTGGGTTTCTTGAGGGAGGGTTTCATTGCTGATGACTTTACACAGAAGGCATGGTGCAAGGGGACGGTATTTGGGTTCCCGCTATAGCCTTCCTGTTTATTTCTTAATTAACAGAATAAATACTATAACCTTCAGTTTTCTTGAACACCGTTGTAAGAAAAAAGTTAGGGTTTTTCAGAGATGTACCTTTGTAGAAGATGAATTCTAGTTCTATCAGCAAAGGAGTTGCGTGTGCTGCAATGAGCAGCCTCCGCTCAGTCGGTGTGATCCCTGGCAGCAGTCAGCCTGGCCCTGTGAAGTCCTGCTTGCGCAGCTCTTGCTTTCCTGCGCGGCTGGACAGGGCTTCCTAGGTCGGGGGTGAATTCTGGCTGGGTGTAAACCACCCTGCGCCAGCCTTCCTTGGCTGTCTTGGACTCATGTAGAACTTCTGCATACGTTTTCAAGTCTTGCTGGTGTGGAAGTTGCGCATGGCCGGGTGGTCCCCGGTGTTGGTGCGAGCGAGGGGGTGTGCATTTGAGCAGGATTTGGCAGCCCCTACTTCAGTCTGCTGCAGCTGGGGCAGAGCCATGCCGTCCAGCTAGACAAACAAACGGTGCTGGTTTATTGAAGGAGCTGCAAATAGTTTGCAGCTGATCTAGTCTGGTCTCATAGCTTTGAGCAGGAGGTTGGACATAGGTGACCTCCAATGGTGCCTTCCAGCTTGAGTTCCTCTGGTTCTGTGAAAGTTGTTTGTAGGGAGCTGTGCCTGTATATTGGATGTTCGCATGTTACAGTGACAAAAATAATGTGAAAAATCTTTGAGATATTTTAAATATGCTATAATTTTTTCTGATTTGCAGTAAACTTACTTATTTTCATCTCACTATGTGGGTTTTTTTGTTTTTGTTTTTTTTACTTCCTTAGTCAAAATACTACGGCCAGACATTATTGACAGAAGTTTACAAGCATCTGAATTTGATTGAATCAGATTACTTTGGGATTGAGTTCCAGAACATCCAGTCACATTGGGTATGTACGGTTCCCTAACGAATTTCGGTATAATAAAAAGGTTGGGTGAATGCAGTTGCTTAGGTGTCAAAAGTCTCAAAGTCTGCTGGAGTTTTCTGTAGGATTCTCTCTTTGATTCTTGTAAATCTGCTTTGCTTACCGGAACAACAACAACTAATAAAGCAGAGGGGAGGAATTGGATTCTACTTCTTGTTAAATCTCAAAAACTGAATAAAGCAGATAAATAGTTGCTGACGCTCCCACTTCTAGGGAATTAAATAAAATCCTCCTTCCCTCTGAAAGGGGGAACTCAAAGTGTAGACTGTGGAGCACTTAAAAAAATCATATTGCAATGTGTAATTTGGTAGTGTTCGTATTTATCTTCAGTTAGTTCAGTCTTCAATTAATTTGCCTGAAGAGTCATTATGAACCCCTTTCTAATAAATATAAACCTCAGCAGATATATAGACCTGCAAGCTTTTTAAATCATTGATCTAGAGAAAAGCCTGACACTCTGTAAGCCTCCTAGTCGCTTATCCTGTACCTTGCAAAGAGGACAACGTGGCTTCTAAACCAGAAAATATTCCCCAAATTGTGTCTTCATTATTTTTTTCTATTTTTCTAGTTTTAGGACTCAAACGCAGAAAAGATGACTGAGAACATAGAGAATGTTAATAGCACTAATTCAGGCTGCTCTCGAGCCAAGGAAATAGTCAAGCTTGTTTAGTTTCCGTTTCTTCTGCAAAGCGTCCAAAGTGTTTCTGCATCTAATGAGGTTCTTAAAATCCTCAGCTCTCTCTCAGACATAGAAGTAACTAGTAAGAACCAAACGTAATTGCCTTGTTAAAATTTTTTGTTGGGGGTGGGGGGGGAAATTGTGCATCCAGAATAGTTAGTTAGCAATAGTGTTATGGATGCTCCCTTTTACAAGAACATTAATAATCTTTCTTTAAAAATGTGCTTCTCAAAAGAGACAAATTTGTGGGAAATTAATGTCAAGTAAAAATACTGAAGTAGGTATGTAAGGGAGATGGACAAAGCATGGAAGTGAAAAAAAATTGGACCTTGTCATGTTTTCCAGACCTTCTGTAATTCTGTAGCCTGGCTCCTGTCTACGGTCGTGTGTTTTGGCATGATTTCTGTCTTGGCAGTGGTGGTGTGCTTTTGCTGACTTGGCTCTTCTGTCTGGATGAGCTTTAAGCAGGGATCAGTGGTTTTTCTGTTGATGCATGATAAATGTCAATTCAAATAGATAACTACACTTTTTTTAAAGCAAAGAAATTGCTGCATTACTGCAGTGAGGAAGAAGTGCATACTCATAAATTACTGCTTTATTTGAATTTACTTTTAATGTTTTCATGTTGTATTCAAATAAGAATGGCAGTTTGTAATTTTTTTTCTTTAATTTCAGATTTGGCTGGAACCTATGAAACCTGTTATTAAACAAGTACGGAGTAAGTAGTTTAAAAAAGCAAGTTTTCCTTAATTTGCATCTGCTTTATGTGGGTTGCTTTCACAATTACTACTTGATTTACTGGTTATGCTTCCCTGAAAATTGTACTTGGTAGGGGTGATAGTGGTTCCTGTTCAGGCATGTAAACCTGATGCTTTGAATATGTAGTATGTGGTGGGTGGAATGGAAATTTACTGAAGGGATGATTCTTTCTGATAAATATTTAGATAGATTGGGTCAGCTGGTGTTACATTTAAGTGAAACATGACATTTGATGTGTGTGAGCTTTTGTAAGTTGTGTTGTCTTACGGTGGAAAGAAAAAGGAATATTCTGGCTTATTGCACCCGTTGCATGGGAAGACGCCTGCATCTGCAGGCGTGAGATCCAGTCTGAGAGCTGATACACCTTTCGGGAAGGCTGCAAAAAGCTGCACTCGGAGCTTGCTGACATGCAGGGAATTTCAGCAGGGTGGGTATTCCCATGTCACTCTCAAAAAGTCTCTCAGTGTACTAAGGAGCAGCTTTGCTAAGAGCAGAGGTAGGGATCTCCCACCCGGTGGGTGCTGCAGCTTCAGAGGCCTCTTTGCCTCAGTTGTGAAATTTGTTTCTGCTCTTTGGCCAGGAGGAAACTGCAATAGCGATGCTATCTTTGCTTTATGCTACTCTAAGAAGTAATGTGAGATGCACTCTAAAGGCTAAAAATAATTGAAGAATACAGTATGCTAGTTCTTCTGATGCTGAAAGAATAGATAAAACTTTTTTCCCTTTAGAATGGGGTTAAGCCATTTGCTTGTTTTCTGTTTCTGATTGTAAAGGCTTTGTGGAAGAAAAAGATCAGGAGGGTGTGGAAGATTCCTACTTTTTTCAAAATCTTAATTGAAAAATGTTGAAAATTAGTACTGGGAGGTAGTTCATAGTTATTCTTCTGCCTAAAACTGATTGCCAGAAAATAAATCACCAATTCTAGATAGATTTTTAAAATTTTACCAACATTGTTTTTAAGCAGGAGAGCCAAACCAGCTTTAAAAGAAGGCTTCCATAGGAGGGTATATAATACTTTCATTCTCTATTCCCTCCCACCCCACCCCCCAAAAAAAAAAAATAATTGTTGGAGTGCCATCTTTTTATACTTCATGCAGTTAGGCTTGTTTTGGTTTTCCAGTGCTCCTGGCCGGAAGGAGCACTTAGTCAAAAGATGTGGACACAGGTCTATGATGCTGCTTGGTTACACCTTCTGTGTCTTCTTCTATACTGTATAAATTGGGGAAACTTGGCCTTAGACCATAGGCTGATGGCCATGTGTTCCCTGATGGTACATATATTGTTCTAAAATTGTCTAAAACCATGGGGATGTGCTAAAATTTATGGCTGCTCTGCTGCTTGGTGGTCTGCCGCCCATGTTATATTGTCAGTGACACTGAAAGATTTCTTTCAAATTTTTTTTAATCTTAACCTGTAGGAGACACCAGTCGGTTGTCTGGCACATGTTCAAGATCTGAAATTTTAAATTTGTAAGTTTTGATAGCTTGGGTGAGAGCTCTTTTTGTTCTTTTTATGCTAGTTGAATCCCTTCCTGGCATTCTGCTGTTTTTAATATTGAAATGAGATATGACTGTAGAAAGCCTTGAAGATGTTTAGTTAAAACATTAATTGCATGTATAGTAATTTAAGCTGTTCTGCCATTGAATCTGGTAGCTGACATATGATTGCATAGAAACATCTTCTAATAACTCCTATGACAATACTGCTAAATACAAAGCCTTAAGACAAGAATTAATTTAACTACTTGATAACGTGGACATTTCAGAAGTAAGGGACTAAGTAAGCTGCAATAATGGAAAGACACTTCCATGTGACAATACAGCTGTGCAGGTCTAGCCACGTCTACCCTGGCTTCAGCCTCTACACTCCCCTGCCACATCGGGGCTGCCCTTCCCTGGTGCCCCTCTGCCTGGGCTCCCCGGGGGTGGCGGGTGGCAGCTGGGTGCAGGTGGGCTAGCCGGGCAGCGATGCACACAAAAGGCAGCCTGCTCCCTTCTGCTTGCCCCTGCTCTGCGGGTGGCTGCTGGGTGTTTCCCAAGGGAAAGCAAAATTCTGTAAGAATGAGATTTGGTGAGTTTGCTCATGCTGTTAGGAAATTCCTGAACTTGGCATGGATAGATGATCTTTTCCTAGATTCTCACTTTAAGAAGCTTCATCTAGGTTATTTTTTGTTGTTTTTTGGGGGTTGGGTTTTTTGTTTGTTTGGTTCGGTTTTTAGAATTTAATGATTTTGGAGTTAACTTTGTAACTTTTAGTCCAGCAGTAGGGGAATGTTAGATGTTACCATGATCTTTAAGGTAATACAACTCAAACCTGTTAGTTTATTTTGATGGCGATTGCTGTGTACTTGTAGGCGTGCAGTTCAGAGTCTTTTACATGCTCTCTAAAAACAAAAGATGTAGATTATTAACATTTATTTCAAATTAGTCTTGGCTAATGACCTATTTTGAGATATATAGAATTTTATGTTGTATGATAAGGATTTTATTTTTGTTTAATTTCAAGTGAATGCAGTCGGGTTTACTACTGAACCACGCTAGAAAGCAAGGAGTTTATATCCAAATTTTCGACTTTCTAACAGGTGCACAATATCAGGTTGGCATTTGGGTACCTTCTCTGAGGTGTTGCCAGTTTTATATAGTGTTGAGTTCACCATACCTGCATGGGTAATTTTTCCTGACTTCTTTTTTGTTGTTGTTGTTCTTGGTTTTGCTCAGATTTAGCTTTTTGAATAAATTCTGCATCTTGGTTTGGTTAAGACTGGTCCAGTGTTTCTTTGCCTAATTAGAATGCGACAAAAGGTTAGATTAAAAAACAAAACCAGAAGGAGTTGTGCTACAGAAGCAAATATGCAGGGTTATGTTTTTAATTTTTAATATCTATTATCATTTAATATAAGCGATGCTCGGAACACTGCCAAAATTGCTGCTGCAGCAATACTTTCCCGTTGATCGGTGTGAGTAACGTGCAGGTCTGTTCTTAACCTTGTGAAGGTCTTCCAAAGGCTTGGAGTATTTTCAGAAATTTGATGTAAATTCTATTTTCCTCACTTGGTGTGTCTCAAGAACTATAAAATCCTCAGTATGGTTTTAGTCTCTGCCAAATGTGAGCTTTGTGTACCGTTATGGGGTGTTGTTTCCAGCCTCCTTTCATTTCTAGATATTACACTGTAATTAGGATGAGGATTTTAGGCTTTTTGGTTCACCAAAGCTTTGGTAACTCTGGGATTGGAGGCTGGGAGCTGCTCTTCTGACAGCTGTGCTAGTCTGAGAGTTAGTTCTCCCAGCTACTTGGCAGAAAGCAAAGTTTGTTATTGCCCTGTTAGAAAACAACAGGGTGAATGAGCAGAGGAGCGTTTGATGTGTGGCAGTTGGGTATTCTGGACAGAAGAAATCAGCAGACTTTGGGGTTGATGGGGTTAAACTAGACTTTGTCAAGCTTTAAGATATCTTGGGGCTTAAAATAAATCAAAGCAGGCTAGCTTGTGCTTACCAATATGCTCAAATAAATTTGATTTTTTTTTTTAATTATTTGGCTAAGTCTGCTTTGAAACGTCAGTGGCTGGGGCTGGAAGGCACCTCTGTAGGTCACGTGTAAGCAGGGCTGGATTTGAGGTTCAGTCAGGTCACGAAATATGTAGATATCCTGCCCATGGCACCCAGAAGAGGAGAGTTTAGCAAGAAGGTATTGCAGCTTTTCCCGTCCCAGGTCTTCCTCTGCCTTTTAGAGGGGGGTCCGTCTTTCTGTGGTTTGTCCTGCCTTTCCATGGCTCTGCATGCTCATGGCAGACTGTTCTCACTCCTCGTGGGAAGGTGCATGCTGGGGATGGGTCTCGGTCTGTTGCAGTTGAGCGGAGATGCTGTTGTTGGAGCGTGGGGCTGAGGCAGATGAGCGGCGCTCCTCTTGTCCAGGGAATGCCTGCAGATGTGAGATGGATGCTCAATAGGCTTCTGTAAGCAAAAGTTGTCTAGTGCTCTGACTGCCTGCAAAATACTTAGCCTTGTCTGCTTTAAGAACAGGAAAAACAGCAGCAGACCAGTGGTGCCCAGTTGTGGCACAGTAAGTGATTGTGGTACCCTGTAGTATTCCTCGAAAAATACTGGTGAAACAGGGGTTTGTGGACATCCAGTCAGGCGGTTCAGCAGGCTGTTGTGACGCTGAAACTGTTAACGCGGTCCAGTCGCAGTTGGGTTTTCTTGTTGTAAAATGTTACACAGAGCATTATGGACTATTGCAAATAGTTACTTAGGATTCTGTTTAGATTTAAACATTAAATTAGTTTTCTCCCTGATGTTGAGATTGAGAACAACAGTGTTAAAAATGGAGAGAAATGGGTATTAACAGGCATGCCACGAGCAGGCTGCAAATGCATTTTTATCTCTGTGGGGAGCCTGCTGGGTCGGGCTGGACACGTGGATGCGGGCTGGACACGTGGATTCAGCTCATTGACAGCTCTGGTAGTGGTGGCTGGTGTTGGGAGAGCCTGTGGGATGCATCTCCACCCGCCTCCCCTTCTGGGAAGCTCTTGCTGGATCATCTGTGACGCACTGGTATGCAGTCAAGTAGTTGCCGTGGGGTATTATAGCTTTTGTGTTGCACGAAACTATTTTTACAGCATTCAGACTGCAGACTTGCCTTGGAAGTAGTATAGATAGTTCCTCTGAAAACTATGTTCAGTATCTCTGTTGACATGGACAATCTATACCCCATAGGCCTGCTATAGTTAGCTGGCAAGCTGAAAGCTGGCTAGACTTCATGTGCATTGTTGTACTTCTGTGCATGTTGAAAAGCATAATATGCATGTGCTTTTGAAGGACAAGAGTTTTTTTGTGAAATGACTAACTTTTCTTATAGGACCAAAGACTACAATGCTTCGTCTAGCTGTAAAGTTTTTCCCTCCAGATCCGGGTCAGTTGCAAGAGGAATATACTAGGTAAAGTATTTTTTGAAGAATTTGATTTGCATTAGCTACTGAAACAAAAGGAAGGTAAGAGTAGGAGGACATTGCAAACGTTTCCAAACAAAACTTACACTAAAGATAAGTGAAAGAGCGCTTCTCATTAGTGTCACAGTTTTAGCAGACATATGTTGGCAGATGAATGTTATCGGAAAAACTATGTTTCAAAACAGAAAACAGTGCAGGTTAAGGTTTGCCAAACATCATGGTGTCAAAGGGGACAGGGTATAGAGGAAATATTCATATTTATAAACAGTACCTGTACAAAATAATCGGTACATATATTAATAAATGATTTCTCATTTAAACTTCCGAAGTCAGTGCTAAGTATTCTACAACTAGCAAACACGCTTTAATGTTTTTGTTTATTTATGGAGTATTTATTGTGGAATTCTGGTCTGTGCTTAGAGCTCTAGGTATTTCATAATGCTATTAATGATATATACACTTTATTGTGAGTGTACTGAAGAAACAAATATAGCTCAGCTAGATATGCAGAAATCAGAGCATACTTTATAGAAGTCTTTGATACATTCTTACAGTACTTTAAAAAACCACAAAGTGTATACCTTTTCTTATCTTTTTGCCTCAAGACTGTGATATATAATGTTTTAAAATTAATTCTTTTTAAAAAAATTACTGCTCTCTTTCAGGGTGTAATTCGGTAAAGAATATTGATCAGTCTGTCAGTTCAAAGGTTGTCTATTTACTGGAGTCCTTATTACACCTTCTTTCAAATAAAAAGGAAAACACAAAAGACAGCATTACGTTCATGAAAATGTATTCAAATTGGTTTAGGTTACTAAATCAGTCCTTATCAGCACACTTTCAAGGCTGCCATGTTTTTCTTCTGTCCTTGCATGTTTTGCAAGCAGCTTATTACTTACACAAAACTGTTAAATAGAAGTCTATTCCTCTTTAGCAACTGATTTGGGGAATACTTTAGTTAAATGAGTATAGCGGTATAAGAAAAGGTAATTTAATTTCTTACTGTCTTTGCAGGGTGTAACATTATAGTCCTGGAAAATACAACCACTGAGTAAATTAATTGAGTGCTAGCAGAAATTCTCATTATTTTTCCTAACAAGATATTCAAATCAGTGATGTTCTCCCATCCTTGTTCTAACAGATAACTTAATGAACACGTCATGTGATTATTTTTTTCCAGCTAAAAATTACAGCTGCTTGTATTCCTTCATAAATCAAACTTGTTAAAAGCATGGTTTTACTTCTGCTTCCTTGTCCCTGTGTGTTTGTTGATGCTCATAAATTGCACTGGGTTAGTCACGGGTTTGGTTTGATTTGACCGTCCTTGGTAGCAAGGCTCCTGTGTTATCTTGTTTTTGGAGAGAGGAAGAATTAGGAGATGTTGTTTTTATAAAATACTGCTCAGTTGTTTTACTGTTCTTTCACATGTCAAGGTGGTACTTGTAACTCTGGTACTTGTAACTCTCTCTCAGGTACCTGTTTGCGTTGCAAATCAAGAGAGACTTGGCAGAGGAACGACTGACCTGCAGCGACAATACGGCTGCTCTCCTGGTCTCTCACCTTCTGCAATGTGAGTATCTTAACTGTGGGGACATCAGGTGATGTTGTCATTGCTAACCCGAGTTAAAAAGTGTAGAGAAGCTTTTGGTAACTAAAAGCATTTTCTGTCTCGCGCTATTTCCTTCTGTACGTGCAGTAAACCCGTTGATTTTGAACACTGGGATTAACATCAAGGCTAGCTGTGGTGAGGAACAGCTGGTGCTTATGTACAAGATAACTTTGGCTTTGTGGAGACTGTACGAAACCAAAGTCCTTGCGTGCTGTCTGTTTTCCCTGGCTCTGCAAATCGGGTCACTAGCACTCCTCAACTTCCAGACAGCTGCTCCCATCTGCCTCCGTGCTTCCTTGGCTTTGTTTCTCAATTTCTCTGTGGCTGGGGGGAGATAAGTGTATAGAGACTGGGCTGAAAAAAAGCTAGAAATGTGCCAGAACAAGTTCAACAGTAGGGTTGTCAGCAGCTTTCCTCCTTGCTGGGAGTGGAAATGGAAATGGGAAGTAATTGATTTGGAAGCTCTCCATGTTGCTGCTCGCTCGGTCTGTATGTGCCTCAAGACCTAAAAACATGGCCTTTAAGAAGAGCAGGTTGAAAACCTTGAATGGGTTCAGACACCAAATGAGTTCAAGCAGCAGCCATATGATAGAGTTTTTGCCAATCTGTAGCCTGAGCTACAGAAATGGGTTTTTGTGCCTCCTTGCTGGCTTGAAACAAATGCTGTTAAATGATACCTCTTCACACGTGCACTGCTAAATAGTTACTAGTTATATAATTCTGCACTGTAATATAATAATACAATTATAATAATATTAGTTATGGTGATTTTATTGGAAGAGCAAATCTATCTTGTGTGTGTGCCATCAGTGAGTGACACAGTGAAAATTTTTTTTCATGGTTTTCCAGCAGTGCAGTGTGGAGCTGGTGAGCTAATCTCAGCATCTGGCCTTGCTTAGCTTGCTTCTGCTCTACTAGAAAATTAGAAGTGAGAAAGAATATGATTATTTTTAACATAAATTATTTTACAAAAATGCCTTTCACATTTTTTTTTCTTGTTGTTTCATATGCTGGCTTGATTGTAAAAAGGATATTGCTGTGTTCTGTTTAAGAACAGCTGCCTTGGATGAAATTATTAGTTCACTTAGTCCACAATCCTTTCTCTGACAGTAGTTGATAGCAGATGCTATGTGGAAACCCTCAGAAAGAAAGCAAACATATGGTGGTACTTCCTTTGCTGCATCCATCCAGTAATCTGTGCATATGGCCTTTCTAAGTCAGAGCTTGACTCTGCATCTATTTGTTTAGTTGCCCTTGATGAACCTCACTTCCATGCATTTGTCTAACTTTTGAATTTGCTTATATTTTTGGCATCCTTCCATGAAAATGAGCTTCACAGCTTAGTTTTTTTGGAGGTTTGTAGGATAACTTATATTCTTTTGTTTTTTAAAAACTTTTGCATCTTAATGTAATATTGTAACTTCATATTTTATTATCAGAAAAAGTAAATAACTTTTTAAAAATTTATTTATTCAACTTGCAGTTTTTATATATGTCTGCCATATGTTCTGCCTGCCTCATGCTATTCTTGTCCAAGCTGAAGACTTCTAGTCTTTTCATGTCTTATCAGATGGAAGCTCTTCCACACTTTCGATTCATACTTTTTTCATCTGTAAATCTCTTCCTAGTCCACAGTGTCATTTCTGAAAGGTGTGAATATGTGAAGGGGAGACCAAAATTCTAGATGTAGGTGCTCTGGGGATTTATAGTCACATAAAACTGCTTTCTCTTTTTGCTGTGTATTTATTTTTTGACAATTCCTAAAATCTGATTTGCTCTCTTCCCAAGTAGGCTTGTCCATAACTATTTCACATATATTTAGAAAAATTAAATTGAAATATGCTGGTTTGGTATGAGATATCTGTAAGGAAGAAATGTTTAGACCACCTCACGAGTCTTCTACAAGTCTCACATCTTTAACCATAAAGAGGTCTAAATTTTCCAAACAATATTAAGATACTGCTGTAATCCCCACGAAGTCTGCTTGGGATAAATTGTTTGGCAAGAGGAAGCTGGATACAAAGCATAACGCACAAATCTGAAGCACTTAAAGGAAGATACATTCTGGCTCCTAGGGTCTCTGTAATTCCTTACCAAGTATTTTCTATCATTGTTCCTTTTCCACTGCTCCTTCTTATTCTAACATTGTTTTGTTTTCTGTAATAGCTGAAATAGGGGATTTCGATGAATCAGAGGATCGAGAACACCTTAAAACAAACCAGTATTTGCCAAACCAGGAAAGAATTGAAGGAAAGATTCTGGAGTTCCACAGGAAGCATGTGTAAGTGAGGATTAATGTACACCCCTAATGTATACTCATGGGGAGCAGATAGACTCGCTTGGTGGAGGTCGAGCATGCTCTGTGATAAGATGATGTTAAGATTGTATAAATTAAACACCATTTACACCTAACAGGAAAAGCTGGATGTAGCAATAGTTACATAGTTAGGACAGAGTTGTTGGGCAGTACTTTTTCTCAAGTCATTTTTCAGTGTACCTTGAATAACGTACCAAAGAAAGCTATCACAAGTTTGTAATAATGGTTTTAGGCAAAATCATTCTTCAGAATTTCCAGTCTACAAAGTTTAAGTTCAGGTTGCGATCAAATGTGCAAAATCATAGTATGTCCTGAGTTGGAAGGGACCCGCAAGGATCATCAAGTCCAACTCCTGTCCCTGCACAGTTCAGCTCCAAATTCACACCATTTCTCTGAGGGCATTGTCCAAGTGCTTGAACATCGCCACGCTGGGTGCTGTGACTGCCTCCCTGGGGAGCCTGTTCCAGGGCTCCACCACCCTCTGGGGGAAGAACCTTTCCCTAATCCCCAACCTAACCCTCCCCTGGCACATCTTCCTGCCATTCCCTNGCGCTCGAGGTGAGGCCGCCCCAGCGCAGAGCAGGGTGGGACAATCCCCTCCCTCGCCTGGCTGCAATGCTGTGCTTGGTGCACCCCAGGGCATGGCCGGCCCTCTTGGCTGCCGGGGCACACTGTTGGCTCATGTGCAACTTGAACACTCAACCAGAACCCCCAGGTCCCTCTCTGCGGAGCTGGTCTTCAGCCTCTTGTTCCCCAGTCTGTCTGTACAGCCAGGGTTGCCGTGCCCCAGGTGCAAAATCCAGCACTTGCCCTTGTTAAACTTTACACAGTTGGTGATTGCCCAGCTCTCTAATTTGTCTAGATGTCTTTGCAGGGCCTCTCTGCCCTCAAGAGTGTCAACAGCTCCTCCTAATTTTGTGTTATCAGCATTTTAATTAGTATTCCTTCCAGTCTTGTATCTAGGTCATTTATGAAGACATTAAAGAGTACTGGCCCCAAGATGGATCCCTGTGGCACCCCGCTAGTGACTGGACACCAGACCAATGTTACCCCACTTACTATAACCCTTTGAGTCCAACCATCAGCCAGTTGCTCACGCATTGCATTACGTGTTTATCCAGCTATATGCTGGGCATTTTGTCCAGGAGGATATAGGTATAGGTCTTGCTTTTGCCTAAATAATTAGAAATCAATTGCATTGTATGCATTCTCTATTCATTAAGCATAAAGGAAATGGAGAAGGATGGAAGTAGTGGGGGATTCTTTCATTAGAATTTATGCAATACCTTATTTTATAGCTGGAGTATTTTTGAAATAATAAAGTTTATTAGGGACAAAGAAACTATTAGCCACAAATATAAAATAAATTCCAACACAGGGTCAGGAACTGCAGAAACTAATGCTTTATTATTTGAAATGCCCACTTCTCCCACCGTGTGTATTCAGTGTACAGTAAGGTCACATGTTTTATGGTCTGATCTGGCTGGTCTTAAAATGTGAAGATCTACTTGGTGTGTGCAGTGTAAATATTTTGATAAGTAAGAAGATTTGGAATAGACAGTCGACATGGTGCTCATGAAAGAGAAGTCAGCCTACAGAGAGGCTCTGTTGTGACCAAAATACTACTTGGAAGATCAGGGTTTGTGTTGCACGATCTGTATTTGCAGCAGCTTCATTCTTTTAGGCTTTTAAGTATGCAATGTTCATATTACTAAGAATTTTCAGACTGTTACCTGCCATAATGGTCCTAACCTCGCTTGTGCAATTCTCGGAGTCGACAGGTGTTTGATAAAATGGTGATAGAGGTTTGATTTCACCCAGTTGGTCTTTCTTTAATTTAATTTTTGAGACCTTGCACATTAGGATATAGCAATTCAAAGTGCTTTTATTATTTGTGCATATCCACACCACAGTGTATTGTGTGTGGTTATGCATTATAATACAAATACTATATTAGAAATTTAAATTTTTCTTTTGCTCTGTGTGGGTTAACTCAGGGATTATTGCTGACTGACTTTCCTTTAAGACAGAACAAGGAGGTTTTTCAGGTCAGCATCTGTGTTTACAGCTAAGACACATCCTGTATTATTAGAAAATCAGTTCCCAAGAATTTCAGTAATTAACTGTATGCTTTTAATGATCACTCATTTTCAGTTGTACTGAAATTACCAGTACTGATGGAATTTCAGCTTTCTTGATTCTTGATGAAATCAGGTGTTCGTTACTTTTTTTTTGCCTGCTTTTGAACCTTTGAGGTGCATGTGGAAATGATGAAGGAACAAACTAAATGTTGTTTTGAAGTAATTTGAACTAATTTTCAAATAAATGAAATGTATTCGAGGATTCTTCAGCTTTGGAGAAGGTAGCTGAGGAAGGGAAACCATTAATTGCACAGAAATATTTAATTATTTTTCTCACATCAGAGGAAAAGTGCTGAAACATTTAGGCAGTAACTTCAAAGCAAATTGAAAAGGAGGAACGTCCTTTTCATACAACTCGTAATGACATTGTGAAACTTACTGCTGCAAGATGCTGTGGAGTCTAAAGCTACCAATGGCTTCATGAAAAGGTTTGATGACATGCAGTAGAGACTGATGGCTTTCAAATTTGAGATGAAATGTGTGATTTTTGTAGTTCTGGGATAAATACATCCAGACCGTGCACAGAACAGCCCTTTTAATCACGCGCCTGGATCCGATTGAGTTGCTTGTGCTTGCAGGGAATTTTCTTGGTTTACTTCTCTTGATGGAAAGGTCATGACTGTCTTCTGAGCGAGTAAGGGACTGGTAATTTTATTAATTAGGTTTGAGCTTTTTTCCAAACAAGTTACTTCTAATCATTCTTTACAGTAAGGAAAGTTTGTATTTTTGCCTGTCAGGAAAAAGTCAGAGGAAGGTTAAGAGGAAAAGATTCCTTGCTTCGTAAGTGTACTTTTCATTAGTTTAATGAGAATTGCATCCAATACAGCCATATTATTAAAATGATCGCACATCTTATTTTAAAGCAATGTTTTAGAAGTGTACATTCAAACCATGATAAGATTAAAAGCTGAAGTTACAATCGAATATTAGCAATACCTGAGTACCTTGGACACATGTTTTAAAATCCCCTTGCGCCTTTGGAAAAATTTTTGTTTGAGAGATGTAATTTTGGGTGTTTGTTGCCTTCCTGGTGATGCGCAGTGCGGTTAAATGGGCAAAATGCCTCTCTCTCTCATCATCCTTGTGTGTCATATTTTTATTTTTTTGTTTTATTTTCATTTTTTATTTCCTTCAGTTGACCTTATTTTTCCCCTGCTTACCTTTAGCAGGCTGATATTTTCTTCCACTGATGATTGCTTTTGCTAGAGACTCCTCATATAAACAGAGCATCCAGGAGAAGAAACCCATTTCTGTCAGGATAGCTCATCTCCAGGTCAACACTGCATCATCTTCCTTCTGCCTCAGTTTTCCTTCTTTGCAGCCCTTGCTTTGCCTTGAATACACTCACTCATACACTGGTTTATGGGGGGTTTCTGTGTCATATCAAGCCGGGAGCATCGGCTTGGCTTTCTCAGGCTGGATTTGCAGCAGGACGCCTTCCGGCACTGTGCGTGAGCTGGGGAGCAGGAGGATGTGTATGCCTTTGCAGAGGGCACTCAGTCTCTTTGGATGATGCTGTGGGGTGTCTCTTCACATTAGAAAGTTGTGGTTTGATTTTTTTTTTAATTGCTTTACCATAGCTGCTAGAAGTGGTAGAAGAACATAAAGCTGAATAAAACAGAATGCGTGTATCCAATCCATTCTGTATCAAAAGAAGAGAAAATATATTGAGAATGCTGTATTCAGAAAAATGGGAATTGAAAGCTTATTTTCTATTAAAAATCCTTTAATTTTTTTCTTTTGCTTTTACAAATACTTTTTTACTTTCACAAATACAGAAAAATGCTTTTTATATTTAACTTTGCAAATGTAGTAATGGTAAACAGGATGAGTTGTATTTTTGGTATAGCACATTACTTAGTTGCTTCAGCAAGAGTCTGAATTAACTTACTTTATTTCTATAGTTTATTAAAAAAAAAGGAATATATTTTGAAGATGGTGTATTGGTGGTGGTGCAGTTAAATCCTGGCACCCCAGACACTCAAAATGCAATGTTTACTGCCTTCCTGCAAGTAGCATGAGTAGAATACTTGCTGTGGGGTGAGTTTTGTCTGGAATTAAACATAAATATAATATGCTTGTGTTCAGATGGCTATGGGTTTTTTTTGTTTGTGTGTACATACATAAATCAGGAAAGAAAAAGAAAATTTGATAGATTTATATATATTTTTACTGTTACTCCTCATGTCCTTTCACAACTTGCTAGCCTAGTTGTCCATGATTTAAATTCTTTAAATTGTTTGCAAATTAGAAAAACTATAACTTTATGTTGCTCCTCAGTAAACAATTTCTACATGTGCAACATTTTGACACTTCATCTTTAAACTTCTATATTAATCACTAATTTTAAATGCTCTGTAAATCACCAGGCATTTAACAGCATTTATTTTGAATTGATCACCCCAATTGCTACATGAATATTGTAACACACTACCAATATTTGTCTAGATGGAGGTACGTAAGGAACTTTTACACTAAAACCGATTGCATTGGCAGCAATTTTTGCTGGAAAATACTTCTAATAGGTAGTCTGTTGTCCATTGACCTGGGGAAGATTAAGTAATTTATCTGCTTAATGGATGAACAAAATTAGACCAGGTTGTTTTTCAGGCTGGTCCATGCAGCTTAGTCTGCAGCAAACATCTGAGGGTAATTACTCTGAAACTGCTTCTCATTTGTAACCGTTTGTGGTGCAGTGTGAGCTGCCCAGCGTTGCTGCCGGCTTTCCCCACTCAAGGCTCTTCCGTCTTTGGTAGGTACAGGCAGGTTGCGTGCATGAGAACACTCTTAAAATTATTATTTTTTTGTTGCTCTTTCTGAGATGCGCTGTGCTTTGGATTGTATCCAGTGGAATGTAAAATAACCGTCAGTGGTTCTGCATCAGTTATACTGGACTGTTAATGAAGAATTTTTAGTACCATATAGCTCCAATTTTCTAGCTGCCATTTTATCCTAGATTTTGTTTCCTTTCCCTTCCAACCCCCTTTCCCAACCTCCAGCAACCGTAGCATCCTCAGCATCCTCTTTAAAAGACAAAGTACCACTTTCATTCTTAATGTCGCTCTATTCAGAAGAATTATCACAGGAATTAGTGTGGGTGGGAGCTGCACACAGGGCTCTTAGAGCGTAACTCCAGAAGCTGTGGCCAAAATTAATATTAATGATCTACCTTTTTTGTCTTGTATGTGTTTAATAAACAAGAACTATGGTACTTCAGCTATTTTGACCCAGTTAAGGAATCTGTGGAAGAAATGCTAGTAACACTTAAAGCCAGTATAAAACCACTTACTCCAGCATTACTCATTTCAGTAAGGGGAAGAGAAATCTGCTTTACCAGTTTAAGCTCTTAGACATAACTAGTACATGTGGTGGTAACACTGGTAGAAGTGCAGCTACAAGACTCTCTATGTAGTTTGGCATTTCTTTTTCCATTTGAAAGCAGATTTTTGTTCCTCTGGGTTTGTTCTTTACAATCCCTTTATATGTACACAGTCATATAATACTGACGTTTGGGTAAGGTTGGAATATGGATTGAACTTGTAAAGTTAGGAACTTCACCTAATCCCTGCTTTCTCCAGTTGGAAAAAAAAAAAATTGGATTTCCTCTTGTAGTGTTTTAGATTTTTTTCTCTTCCCTTCCAGAATAAATAAGGCAATAGAAAACTGTTGAAATCCTGTCGTCAAATGTTTGCGCATTCAGGCTTACTTTCTCAGTGCATTTTTGTGTATGTGTGTGTTTTAGTCTAAGGAGAATTTTACTAAGAACCAAGGAGGCATTGTTTCTTCTAACAACTTCCATTTTTAAAATGTTAGCATACTAAATAAGTTTTGTAATTGCATTTTGAATTTTAGAGACAATTCCTACATGCAGTTAATATGTATTGTCATCATGCCTGTTTCTGATAAATTCAGATGTAATAACAATTCACTTTAATATTCTCAATTTATATTTAAAAGAAATCTATATGGAGCAAAAAAGTTGTTAATCTGAAACATGGCTATAGGTAGGTAGAAGGAGGTATTTTTAAGCAGCATGCCTAGAAAGGCAAGACAGGGTAGCAGGAGGGTTTATTTAGTATTGATGTTGTGGTTGGCACTACATAGAACACAAAAACAGATCGTGCTACAAATAGTTTAGCTTCTGTTTTAATTACATGAAGTACAGATTTATGGAAGGAAGGCCATTTCTTGGAAGACGGGATTTTTAAAATCTGTCTATGTGTGTTCAGGAATCTAATCTGGTTTCAGCACTAGTTGGTGTAAATAGAATAATAATAAATTTTTATCTCCTGTGTCTTCCTTGTATTATTACATTTGTCCTAGCAAATTTGCATGTTGCAGGAAAAATTCAATCAATGCACTACTGTAGGTGACTAGTGTAGCACTTGCTTGGAAGTAACATAATATTTATTATTTCCAAACATTTTCAGTAGGGATGCAGGGGTCACTTTATACAGCTGTGGCTGAAGCAGCCTCACTGGTCCTAGTGCCCTGGCAGGTCGTGTGCTCTTGGTGTTTCTGTGCAGTTAGCACAGGGGAAGGGTCTCCTGCCTCAGCTAGTCCTCCTGGACCCCATTTATGCCTAAAATTGGCCGGTAGTGTTGTCTTGCAGTATGTTTTCAGTTTAGAGACTACCTTAGTCAGGTGGCAGCTTGTGTTTGTCATAACGACTCTTTAACTTTGCAGTTAATTGGGGTATGTCCAGTAGCAAGAACTCCTAAATTTTCACAACAGCATTTGTTTGTTCTTGGAATATTCTAAACCCCCCTGTTTATCATCCCCAAGGACCCCTGGACCGTTACAGACCGTTTTGACTTGTAGGGAAAAGGTCTCGCCAGTACAAGTCCCAGTGGTTCACTAGATCATTTGAAGGCTTGTGAAACTATATATTTTGGGGTGGTCCATACTTTGGGGTCTCGGCCCTTGTGCGTCTTGGTGGCGTGAGAGCTCTGTACTGCCTTCTGTGGCCCGGGCAAGAGTTGTTTCAGGCACTGCACTTCTCCTGCTCCGTGGGCTCTCTGTCTTTTCTGCACTGGCTCTGCTGCTAAGCCTGGACACACAGTCCATGGGGCACGCCTCCTGTTCTGAGACCCAGCCAAAAATTGCACTGTAATCCAGTAAACTCCCCTCGTGGAGAAAAAAAAGGGGGGTGGGGGGGTGGAAAGAAAAAGAAGATACAGGAGGACTATTTTGTTGTGCAGGAAGACAAAATGCCAGTTGCTTGCCTTCAGCAAACTTGTGGAGAAATAAATGAAGGCTGAATCTGTGACTGATGTGTGCCAGAGTCTGTAATAGCCCCTGTGTTGCTTGCTTGAACTTTGTGCACACTCAAAAGGATGTGCTCCATATGTGTACATCTTCCTCCTGTTTTCAAAGTCATTTCAACAGCAGATGATACTTAAAATACCATTCTTTAAGTCCTTATCTGGACTCTGGCAGTGCTGGTGGGCAGCCAGTGACCCTGAGCCAGCGCCGTGCCCTCAGGGCCAAGAAGGGCAGCGGTGTCCTGGGCTGCATGAACAGGAGTGTGGGCAGCAGGGCGAGGGAGGCCATCCTGCCCCTCTGCTCTGCCCTGGGGAGGCCGCAGCTGGGGTGCTGTGTCCAGTGCTGGGCCCCCAGTGCCAGAAGGACAGGGAGCTGCTGGAGCAAGGCCAGCGCAGAGCCACAAGGATGCTCAGGGGATGGAGCATCTCCCTGGTGAGGAAAGGCTGAGAGACCTGGGCTTGTTCAGCCTGGAGAAGAGAAGGCTGAGGGGGATCTCCTCAGTGCTTACCAGTATCTGAAGGGCGGGTGTCAGGAGGGTGGGACTGGGCTCTTCTCAGCAGTGCCCAACGACAGGACAAGGGGCAACGGGCACAAGCTGGAACACGGGAAGTTCCACTGAAATCTGAGGAAAAACCCCTTTGCTGTGCGGGTGCCAGAGCAGCGGCCCAGGCTGCCCAGAGAGGCTGTGGAGTCTCCTTCCCTGGAGACATTCACACCCCGCCTGGACGCGGTCCTGTGCCCCTGCTTTAGGTGTGCCTGTTCACGCAGGGGGCTGGACGGGGGGAGCTCCGGAGGGCCCTTCCAACCCCTACCGCTCTGTGATTCTGTGATCTCCTTGGGAAGGAGGAAATCATACAGCCAAAGACTGGGGAATGCATTGCACCCAATAGTACTAGCGTAATAATTCTGATCCAGTCCTGAATCCCTACCTGAAATGGGTCGTTCTGTTGCACTATTTGCTTTGTTTCTATCATGCTGGCTGTGTAGCTCTTTCATCTTTCGCTATCAGGAATAGTGTGGCCAGCAGGAGCAGGGCAGGGATGGTGCCCCTGTGCTGGGCACTGGGGAGGCCGCACCGCGAATCCTGGGGTCAGGTTTGGGCCCCTCGGGACAAGAAGGACATGGAGGGGCTGGAGCGTGTCCAGAGAAGGGCAGCGGGGCTGGGGCAGGGTCTGGAGCACAAGTGTGCTGGGGGGCGGCTGAGGGAGCTGGGGGGGCTCAGCCTGGAGAAGAGGAGGCTGAGGGGAGCCCTCATCGCTCTCTGCAGCTGCCTGAGAGGAGGCTGTGGTGAGGGGGGGGTTGGTCTCTTCTCCCAAGTAACAAGCGATAGGATGAGAGGAAACGGCCTCAAGTTGTGTCAGGGGAGGTTTAGACTGGATATTGGGGAAAATGTCTTTACTGAAAGTGTGGTCAGACACTGGAATGGGCTGCCCAGAGAGGTGGTGGAGTCACCATCCCTGGGGGTGTTCAGAAAGCGTGTAGACGTGGCACTTTGAGCACATGGTTTAGGAGGCCTGGGGGTGTTGGGTTGATGGTTGGACTTGATGGTCTTAGACCATCTTAGAGGTCTTTTCCAATCTTAATGATTCTACTCCATTATTTTTATCTGGTTAGTATTAATGTGTGCACAAGGAAGCAGAAGAATGAGCATCATGGATTGAATTCTGATTTGTTTAACCTGATTGTTTCTAAACTGGAAAAGTTCTGAACTAGTTAATTTTTGTTTCAGTTCCTCTGTCTATGGGATGCATTTTAGGTTGGTCATCTGCTATTGAATATTGCTCCTATTACAGAAGTTTCAGTGTAATATTTAACTTGGAGTGATGCTGCCCAACTAAGTGAGATAGAAAATTCTCATTTAGTTCCAGAGTTAAGACTGAAGTGTGTTAGCCATGTTGGCAATATTATAGAATCAGATTGTTCTTAAAATGTTAGTTATTTTTCTTCCTTGTTATAGGGGTCAAAGTCCTGCTGAATCGGACTTTCAAGTGCTTGAAATTGCTCGGAAACTGGAGATGTATGGCATCAGGTTTCACCTTGCATCTGACCGTGAGGGCACCAAAATTAATCTAGCTGTTTCACACATGGGTGTGCTGGTATTCCAGGTAAGGTGGGGAGGGCAGACTGGATACATGCATCTGTCTTTCCATTAGCACATCTTAGGAGTAAGTCTCTCATTTTACCTTCATGTGTCTCTGATTTTAAAACTTAGCACATTTTTCATGGTCAAGGGAGTGTCTTTTAAGCCCCCAAAATATTGTTTGGTGCAGTTTGCCTTTGTTGATGCAGAGAGAAGAGCATCAAAAGCAGCAGTGACACCGAAGTAGAAGGTTTTTTGTCAACTGTTTGAAAGTTACATATGTGTTCAGAGAAAATCATCAGTTTGTTTAGTACAGCCCTGGAATTCCATAATTCTGGAATCCCATAATTCTGGAATTTTGGTTCAGTGTCCCTTGTTTTAATGTTATAGTATATTTTTGCTGGGATAATGTTGCTCTTAGCGTATAGAAGTGATTGGACCAATTAGAATTACTGTTTTTGTCGTATTAAATAAGGAACTCAATGATCAGAGTTCTGTTTATGAATGCAATCATATTCTTTTTCTCCCCTCAAAACACACAGGCAGCTGACCTACTGAAATATTTCCATTTCGGCACTCATTTTCCATTAATTTTGTGTCTTACTTGTTCTTTTGTTTCTGCGGGGCAGCTTCTCTTCAGAGACGCATCAGCCCCTGCAGTCCTGCAGTTCCTCTCGGCCCTCCCCAGGGGCCTCTCAGCCCCCGAGGTTCCCATCATTTCAGCTCATTTGAGTCTTTCTCTTGAAGTGCCATTTTTCATCTCCCTTTGCTTATAGAGGGTGACAGGAGAATTGCTGTGGTAGTGAATGCTGATGGGGTCCTTCCCCAAGGCTTTGGGAGTCAGTGGTACTGAGAGGGGAGGGCTGATGTAGGGCAGCAGGGTGAAGGCAGAGCCTGGTTTTAGCCCGGGTTTAGCCAAATAAGCAGGCTTGTGAACAAGAGAGCTTGGCAGGATTCCTTGCATGAGTGGCAAGTAGTCCTCAATATAGTGTACTGCTGAATTAGAAAAATTGGCTTGGAGGAGTATGACTAGAGTTCTGTCCAGAGGAAGAGGAAAGTGTGTTAAATGCTCATACCATAAAGTATCCTGAATATTGATGGAGTTAAAACATTCCTTTCCCATCTCATTTTTCTAGGTTTTCATTCAGTTTTCTAGTGTCTGTGCAGAGACAGACAGACATTGCACACTTGTAGCTAGCCCTGTACAGAAAGATAAAATTGTTTAAGTGAATATCGTCACCAGAAATAAGAATCCAACAGAATGGGTTTGGGGGGTGGTGTGTTTGTGTACATGCACATGTCTGTATGCCTGCAACAGAATTTTGTTTGCTGCTTGTACTTCTGAAGCTTTTGCCAACTTTTAATTGTTATTATTTTAATTCAGGGTAATACAAAAATCAATACCTTCAACTGGTCAAAGGTCCGTAAACTAAGTTTCAAGAGGAAAAGATTCCTTATTAAACTCCACCCAGAGGTCTGTGTAAGTTTTACTGTTATAGTCGGTTGGTCAGTGTTGGAAAAAAATACATATACTTAATTTTATTATGAAAATTTTACAGTTTATAATTTTATAAAACAACTTTGGTGGGGTAGGCTTGGCTTCATCATTCAAGTAAAAATCTTTCCTTCCTCACCCCATGGCTGTCATATTAGATTTTTAGATTTTGTGTATGAGCCTCAGCTTATCCTTGACATAGGCATACACATGTGTAAACGTAAGATAGAAAAAAAAAAAACCACAAGTATTTGGTGCATCCTGTTTCAATACTTTTAGTCCAAAAAAGTTCCATTTAATAGTTCCCTTGGATATGAATGGAAGTTAACACTCTCATGAACACTCTGATTCATTATTGTCAAAATAAGCATTGTCAACTTAAGCATTGAAATATTAAATCTCTGTTGTTTAGATAAAAGTGTGTTGGGGACTGCTTTTGGCTGTAGCTTCCTAAAAGAACACTATAGTACACATCTGATACAAATGGTGCTTGCCTTATATGACTTATTTCCTCCAGGAACTTGTTGAATATGTGCTGCTTAAATGAAACATCTGGTATAAAGTCCCTTGATTCAAACGAGAATAACCCGATACATCTCAGGAAAGAATAGATGGCTGAGATTATAGTGTTGGAGCTTAATTTTAAGGACTCTGTGATTACTCTTGCTACAGCCTTATTTTTTCTGTATGCCTGTATAGCAGAAGTGTTATTTTTCATGCTTGGCTGATTTACAGTAGATGTTTTTATTGCAGATGTCATCAAAGTCGTGGTTGCTTCCACATTGGATGACTAGATTATGTTCAACGTAGGGTTGTATTAAAAGGAAAAAAAAAATGTTTGGACATACTAAAGTTATGTGTGTCAAGGAAGTTGGAAGCAGGACACGGTGTCTGTACATGTAGTAATGTGTCTCACAAAGAGACCCTCAGAAATTTTGTGTGATAACTGTACTCTGACATGTGCAGTATTTTCCAGTCCTGTGTAAATCTAGGGAGTAAGACAAGCGTCAGAACTTCTAAGGAAAAAGTATTTTAAAATTGCTGCTACTTCACTTAAATATTTTAATTTCTTTCAAATTACTAGCTTCATGATTTGTATTTCTTAAGGTGGATTATATTGAGCATGTTTATAAAGTCAAGTGCATTTTAAACATTTTCTACAGTTTCAGGGTAAACAAATATTTTTGAAAGCTATGAAATGATTTAAACTGCATTCAAAATCACTTCCATTGCTTTAAGGCATATGAGAAGTGACTTAGCAAAACACTGCATCTCACTGGAGTTCAGCCTTTTTGTTGGCACCTATTTGTACTCTCCTTTTCTCCTCCATTGCCATTTTACATGCTACTTAGCTTTTGTGTTTTGTTCCCAGGGCCCGTATCAAGATACGTTGGAGTTTCTTTTGGGAAGTAGGGATGAGTGTAAAAACTTCTGGAAAATTTGTGTTGAATATCACACCTTCTTTAGGCTCTTTGATCAGCCAAAGCCAAAGGCTAAAGCAGTATTCTTCACCAGAGGGTCATCATTCAGATACAGGTACAGAGAAACATAACAGATTTATTAAAGATGAATTCCTTATATTTTAGAAAATGAGATCAGGAGGAAAAAGTATTCTAAAGTCATTCCATCTGTAATTCTAATCCACTGCGTTTCATAACATTTGTACTTTTGTGGGTTCACAGTGGACGAACACAGAAGCAACTAGTGGATTATATTAAGGACAGTGGGATGAAGAAAACCCCATATGAAAGGTAAGTACAAATACTTCTGGAAGGTGAAATGTAGTTGAGATGTTCACAGTGCCCTTATTTCCTAAATTTTAGTGTTTCTGAATGATGCTTGGAGGCATGGTCATTTGCTCACTTCTCAGTTAATGAGGTCTACCTCAAATTTAAGGTAGCTGAACTAAATTTAAAAAAATTTATCATTTTGTGAGGATGTAAAGAAGCTTAGGAAGGTTTCAGTATGGCATTTTAATGTCTGTGGGCAACGTGTGACTTTAGCTATCTAAAAGTTCAGTATGTTTCGAAGAGTCACTGAAATTAGTGAGGACTTGTCTGTATGTCACTGTAGCTATGCAAGTAGCCAGTGGCAGAGCACGTAATTGAACTTGGGATCTGCAAGTCTGAAGATGTGACCTTAAATACTCACTCATTTCTAAACATATAAATGCATTTTTTAAGAAGTGTATTTTCGTTATAAAATTGTCATTGCCTTACTTGACTATGAAACCATCCTGTCTACATCTGGGAAACTCTTTATAGTCTTTCATCTGAAAGATAGAAACTTATTAGGAAGAAGTTTGTAGTAATCTACTATGAATAAGTATTTTTAATGTCTTGGACTCCAATTGAGCTCCTTTGCTGTATGAAAGATTGATTTTTCTAGCAAACTATTGACATAGAATGAATCTAACCATGAGTGTAATGCAGGATACCACTTTTTGCAGTGTAACATACAGAATTTTGTATGACATAAATTACATAGTTGAATAAATTGTAAGTTGTTTGTAAAATTGTTAAGATTAACTCATTCTGTTTTTTGAAGCCATTCATTTGTAGATGTTTATACTGATGACAAAGTTAAACTAAGTGTGCTATTTAGTATAGACTTCTGCCCCAAGTTCTCCTTCAGTGGTATGAGTGATCTGGATCTTGCTTTATTCCATTTTCTGTATGTTTCTTACTCCTGCGTTGTAATTTACAACTCTGGTGACTTTTTAAATCTTGAACTAGTTATTAAAAAATATGATAAAATACAGCTTGAGATGTTTCTGTTGGCTACTAGAATGGAAATAGGTGAATGGGGAAGGGAGAAGGCTGACTCATGTCTTGGATACTCACAGGATGCTCTCTGTTCTGCAGGAGGCACAGCAAAGCCAGAGGGTCCACTCGTGCTTCAAACACCGACATGCCGAAACAGGTCAGTTCTGCAGCACTCTCGGTACTGCAGTCAGGGAAGCTGACAACCAGCTTTCCAAGATGACAGTGAAGGAAGGGTGATCTGAATGAACTGTTTGTCTGGAATCGCTTTCGCTGTTTGATCTTTGTCTCTGATGTACAGTTTTTCTTCTTCATGCGAGTGGTATCAGATTTTATAGTTGTAGCCAATGGAGTCTAAAGTGAGCAATATTTTCCTTTTCAGAGTTCAGCTTAATTGAAAAGAAAATGTCATACTTTCTAATATGTTATTATCTCAGAGGATTAGTTTGCCTTCAGGTACTCTCTAACTAATTTCTGTGGAAGTCTTAAGTTCATTGTATAGATGCCTTCTACAATCAGTGGCAAGAAACAAGTGTTTCACCAAATGGCCTTGCTTTGCATGCGACAGGTTAAGGAAGCATCACAAGATTTTGCTGTCGTTGTTTTGTGTTACCTTCCCTTGTGGATGCTTTTTCAGCAGAGGCTATAAAAATACATGGATTTAATTTTCCATCCAGTTACCAGAATTCAGGAAGAATTATGTCGCCTCTTGCTGGGGATGCTGGATCTGTTTCTGTATGCAATGTTTTGTTTGCTGTAAAGTGGACTCTTTTGAAGCACATATTCCTTCTGCATCAGGAACTGGATGTTGTGTTTGGTTTTATATATTATAAAAACATTTTTATGTGTTCTGTTTCTACTTTTCTTCCTCTTAGAGTGTCCCATTCACTGAGGGCTTGAGAACCCCAGGGTCTCCTGCCTCAGCAGCTGCCCCCTTCCACTCAGTTCACTCATCGTCCACTCCTACTCCTGTCCTGCCCATCTTTGCAGAAACCAGCCCTTCCTCTTTGGACCCCCGAGCGCCATACACAAGGATTCCAGAAAAAAACACTGCAGCGCCAGCAGAAGAAGCAGGGAGGAAGCTGATGCAACAGCCTGGATCTCCCATGCTCCAAGGTGTTGGGTTTGGTAGTGTTGCAGGAAACTGTAACCCTGCTTGTCCTGTTGTTGAGAGTGGTTGTGGTTTAGATCTAGCTGTAGAAAAGAGTAGTAAGGAAAGCAGGGTTGCTGTTTGTAAAAATGACAATGATGAGGATGACTTTACCACAGGTGTGTTTGTTGCTGAACAAGAGCATCAGCACGGCAGTCGGGGTGCCCCTCTTTTCACATTGACAAATTCACCATTACAGGTAACAGAGGAATTTATTGATGATGACCCAGCAGAAATTTCCTTTTTTGCTGGGGGTTCTGAGGCATTTTCATATGTGTACAGTGGTTTAGAGTTAAAGGGCTCTGATTTGTCTAAGCGTGTGTCAGAGTCGCCTGGCTTAACTGCAGATGCCCTTCAGCAAAATATGGTCTCTTCTCAGTCAAGCCCTGACAGGTACTCAACTGAAGCAGTAGATATGAATATGGAAGATGAGTTTGAATTTGAAGAAGGGAGCGATTTCAACGGCAATGAGAGACAATCAGGTACTTCAGAGCTGTT
>VZTV01057063.1:0-10995 GCA_013400875.1 Anhinga rufa
ATTAGTAGTTATTAATGCTTTGGTATTTTCAGGAGTAGCAAGCAACATTATGACTGATTGTGTCTGAAGAATATCATAAACCCCTGTAGAGCAAATTCAGTTCAACAGATTGATTACAGAGGGTTTGTTAATTTTTCACTAAATGGTCTGTGCTGACAATGAATATTGTAGTCATAGAAAGTTCGCAAGATCAGAGTTTGTTTTAAATAGACCTCAGTATTGATTCCTGCAGGGCTTCTGAGAAGGCTTCCAAGAAAAGGAGAAAGCGAGAGCAGAGCCATCCTGTGGGGAAGAACGTGTTCATTAGAAAAAAGTAAGCTTTGTTAGGAAAGGGTTCCTTGTAGCCCACAGCAATATTATGCGTGACTTTGTTCACTGGAATATTGAATTGTTATGAGTATTGTGGTCTCTGTTTCTTCCCTGGGGTATCTAGTTGACTTTCCTGCTTTCATCAGGATTGTCCATCCCTGTATGCTGCAACGCTTTCTTTTGCTAACGGTGACCCACTGACCCTGCCACAGGTTTCCCTGCTTTATCTGCCAAGGCTGATAATTATTTTAGTAACAAGTGCTACCTCAATAATGTTTAGCCACTCAGGCCTCCTCCCTCATTATTTTTCTTCCCCGGGGGCAACTGATCTGAAAACTATCTCTTCTCACTGGGGTTTAAAGATATGAAAGTTCATTCAGATCACAGTTATCTTTCCTGCTATCTTCCTTGATCAACAGTATGGTGAGCTGAACTGAACTTTTCAAGAGCAGTTGGTATAAATGACTTGCCCACTCATAGTCTACGTTGAATTCAGCTTGTTATCCTATTTGCATGAGGCAAACAGAAATATTGAGCAGGAGTTTTAATTACATATGCACTTCAATATCATCTTCTAAGTATTGTTAGTAGCTTCATCACTGAACTTACTCTGAGGAACTAGCTGCCAGAACTGCTTGCTTGTTTTCTGTCTTTTCTCAGCTCTCAGCAGGAGGCTTTCAAGCTAAGCCCAGGAGCCCTGGCGTGTAGAGATATTCCCAGTTGGTGATTATTACTGTCATAGCCACTAGGGACCATAGCTATGGACTACATTAGTCTTTACCCCGAGAAACTTACGAAGAAGTGGTGAAGTTACCTTAGAGAAGCTCATTATTAATGAAAGGCTCAAAGATAGGGAAAAGACCAGACTTCTCAAGACCTGCACTGACACTCCTTGGGTACACTAAATGGGCTGTTGTTCAACCATCATCCAGGGTCAAGCAGTCTGATCAGTTAAACATTGCAGAGACCTGCAGTACATAACATATCTAATTTCAGTGGCTTATGAGAGGGATATTTTCCAATATTATTAATTAGCATTGTTATGTTTGAATAGAAAAACGGAATTTGAAAATGCAGAACTTCAACCCCCCATTCTCTGGTGTGCAGCTGATCTCTCCTGAAGTACTAATGTTAGCAGCAGCAGTATTGATACTGGATTTAGATAACCATTGTAATGAAGTGTAGTAGATGCCACAAATAATGCATTGGACAGGAGGGAAGAAGCTGCTCTGTCTGACCCTGAAATGACAAATCCCCAGGGACAGTTTTGGTAGTACTTGATTTAAGAAGAAAGTGTCAGAAGATGAATGGGAGTGCTACCAGTGTCAATCTGTAGTTTAACAAAGTAGGCAGGTCTGAGACTGCCTATTTTTTCTATAGTCATTTTAATATTTTGATAGCATTTCCTAGGAGGCCCTCAGGGTGAGAAGAGTGGGTGCTTGTGAAAAAATATCTAAAAGTCTGCTTCAGTGCAAACCATTTAAACCTATGCCTGCTAAGGAGTGGCTTACTGCTGGAAACTGTTGTCAGGTACATGTGATGAGATTCTCCTGGCTGGATATACAGTGAAGAAATCTGTCCTTGAGCTCCATTCTCTCTTTGAAGGTGGAGCCCTGATCAGTACAATCAGCAGAGTCAAAGGTATAATACCTCTTTCAAAAGACAATGTGTAAAATAAACCAGATTAGTAACCTGTAGATCATCCATTGGCTATGGACAGGACCCATGGTGACAGTTTATATCTATATATCTATTTATTTTTCAGATGTCTAAAGTTAGTGAAACCTGTGCAAAACTAATAGTGCAGGAAAATTGTGTTCCATATTGCCATTTATTAAGACAACCTTAAATCAGGGAGGAAGTAAGAAGTTAGGTAGAAAGCTACAGAGATCAATTTTGCCTATTTTGCCTCAGGCATCCTTTTTTTTTTTCTTTTCTTTTTTGTGGTATCATCAGCATAAACTCTTTTACTTGACTTAGCATTTGGGGAAAAAAAAATATGTTTCTGTTGTCAGAGGAAATGAGTGGCAGAAATATTGCTTGTCAGACCCCAGTTGGGGTTGGCGGTTGAATCATACTTGGTTTTAGCTGACCTGGGCGTCCTATAAAGACAGACATGAAACTTCATTCAGTGGGTTTGAAAAGAACAAAACTGCTTCCTTTATGTAAGCATATTGACATGAAGTTTTTGTGGGTGTCTGGTCTGTATGAAACACTGCTCCCTAGGTTTGGCAAAGATTTTGTAAGAGGTGCCAAGTTTCCATGGAATTTATTTTTTTTTTTTGGTGCTTATTGTTATAGTACTGAAGATTGTGAACGTGAGGCTGCTTGGATATATCTTCGTAATATTGTATTGAAAATGCTTTCTTTGTGAGCAAAATTAAGCTTGTGTCTGTATGCTTCTGCCATTGCAGAGAACCTTCATACTCCTGATTTTCTTTCGCTGCTGTTCTCAGTCTTGACTCTATTGTTATGTCTTCTCAAGTTGAGAGTTCTCACAAAGAATTTACCTTTTATGTGTAGCTTTATCAGCATCTTTTCAGAGGCCCCTAAATGTGTGTCTGCACTGTTCTCATGGCTTTTCCCAGACAAAATATCTTTAGATCTTAAATCTGTTTAGGCCTTAAACTTGTACAACCTCAGAAAAGTCTCTTGGGTTATTTTTGGCCCTGAAGTGACCATGAAACAAGTATTTCCTTTATTTTTATTATTTCCTTTATTATTATTTATTATTATTGCCTTTATTGGGGAAAAATTTCAGTTTGCCCTCTACTACCTAGCTTTCCTTTTTTTAATATTGTGGTTTACAGCATTACATTGATTTGAATATCTATGACAAAAATAAAATGAATGTTCATTTGCTTCTAGTTTGATAAGACTATATAGCTGTCATCACAGTATTTTTCATTGTTCCTATGAGGAATTTGTTTGAGCATATGGTGGTGGTGTCATCTTTTGTCCATAGTTTCTTAGATAGAATTAATTTGATTTTTTTATCTCTCTTTCAAAATCTTAGGAATTGTTTTGGCTGATGTAATTTTCCACAGCATGAGCAACTTCACCAAGTACCTGTCCTGTGGATCACAACTTTAAGTTTGAGGTGACCTTTTTGCCCAGCTTCCTTTTCTGAAAGTATTTTGGCCTTTATATCTGTCATTCTCACTTCCATATCACAGCAGTGTCTGCTTTCTGGTACTGGCTGTTTAGTGTGGGCTATTAGACCATCTTTGTTTGATGATCTCTAATGACTAATTCTGGGTCTTTCGGTGATCTTTTCCTGATGTTCTATCCCTAGTATCAGTCACCATTTAGTCTATAATTAGGAACTCAGGTATGAAGAATTGCAAAATTGCATTTTCCATCATAAGTCAGGCAAAGACTATTCTGTTTCACCTTCTTTTTTTGATTTCTGCTTCAAAACATATCATTTTACCACTTTTTAATTTTATGTGATTTTAGTGCTTCTGCATTCAAAGTACATTCTTATATTTTAGTTTACAGTTAGGTTCCTACGTCTGACTTAATGAAAAACTATTTAAAACATTGTTTCAAAACTAGCTATACTAAAACAAGACTACCTCTGGCTGGTTCCCACTGTGTGCCAATGTAGAGTAAATTTTGTTTCAAGTTTCTTTGCTTGTCCTTCACTTTTTTGGAGCTGAGGCAATGATGGAAATTATAATAGTTTTTTATATATATATATATGCTCTCAACTGTGTGTATGTGTGTATATTTATTTAATGAAGAAAATATTCAAAGTTAATTTTGGATCTTGTATAGTGCATCAGAGCATTCTGATCAAAAACATTTGATAAAAATCAGCTGTTGTCATCTTTCAAGTTCTGAGTATCTCTATGACCAGAGCAAGAAGAGATCTCAGTGCAACACAGTTGGGCCCAGGGAACTCCAGGACCATCTTAAGAACATACTACTCTACAGGCTGAGGTACAAAGGAAACATCACTAGAAAATAATGCAGAATCTTCCTCATAAGATAAACTTAAGGCTCAGTTTGTGGCTCAGCAGACGAGCATCCTGCCTATGATCAAGTAATTTCCTATCTTAGGTATTAATGCAGCATTCAAGTAGGAATTTGAAAGGGGAACATATTAGGTCTGGCAAAGGTGCATGTCTTTAGGTTAAAGCAGTAGAGGAAGGAAACAGGCATCACTTGGTGATGAGGAACAGGTATTTGTCCTCCAGCATTAAATAGGAAATGATAACACACAAAGACCCATAAAGGTAGAAAAAGAAAAAGTTAACATTTAATGTGATAGAAGAAAGGGACAAAAGAAAGGTAGAAAGTGGGTTTCTGATGATCAAAAACCAGACTAAGAACTGATATTTATGATCGTAAGAGGTAACAGCAAGGCTACTGTAGGAAATATTGCTGCGCTAATCAAGGCTAGGGCTGACTACTTAATTTTTTAAACAAATGATTTAGTTGCCAAAAGATACTGTTTCAGGTTGACTAAGTATGTTTATGAATTTGCATGGAATTTGGCATATACTGCTGGATGAAAAACAGTGAACAGTTCTGTTTTGTGATTTGAAATAGTGTTTTGAAAATATAAGGGGGGAATATTTAATCAGAAGAAGAAAGCTTCCCCCCACCTCCTAAATTTAGTTATCTGGATGTAAGAAAAAAAATGCTAGAATGTTTTGGTTTTGAATTGGATAAGGTATTTAATACAACCTGAAACAATTTATGTCAACTCTTAATTTAATCCAAAAAATTTCCTGTTGTACACTGACTCAAAGCAAACTTTTTTTCCCCTGATTTTTCATTTCAGCCTTTCACTGACTTAAGTGATAGATAGGTGACACTGAAGAACAGATTTTGCTATGAGACTAGAAGGGGTGTCTTACAGAGAAAATCTTCAATATTTAGACATGGCTTGTTTGTGAGGGTTGTGATGGAACTTAATGTTCAAGCTGGTGGCTAATTTTCAGCCCTAAATTAGAGAAGTAATCCCAACATTGGGCAGAAACTCACGAGAGAAAAAAAAAAAATATTCCCATCCCTCTGAAAATATGTTTATTACCTTCACAGATCTGCGCCTTGAATTCTTATTCTTTCCCTGAAACAATGGTATAATGCATTTGAGTTTGATTTATCCCATGTCCCATCAAAGCAGTGCTAGACCTGTGTTTGTTTTTTGCATAAATGCATACATATGCTTTTTCTTCTGTCTGTCACATAGTGAGCATGTTACTTTGTCTTTTATAATGAGTTATCAAATACTATTTTTGTTGCTAACAGATTGCTGCTAAGTTGAAACAGGATCCACAGCAAATTAAAACTACTAATCTTATTTAATTTCTGTTTGAGGTCTCAAGCATAAATTACAGAGGTGTCTGTTTTTAAAACTTAAGATAGAAACTTAAAAACTTAAGATAGAAAAATGAATTATTGGATATCAGCCATGTAAAATGCACAAAATCATAAATAGGATATATTCACTTAACTCCAGAGGCTGCACAGCCTTGTTCTACACAGATCTCTGTCTTTCAGGAGTTGAGTAGTTTCATGGCATGACGTGCTGAGTTCTTGTGCATTGGGTATGGGCAGACAAGCCAGATTTTGTACGGCCAGAGCAGTTTTCAATTGAGTCCTAACCAGGAGCATGCTTATTTTACTCAGACTTTAGATTGAATTTGACAGACATTACAAAGAATGAAGACAAATATTTTTAACTTCTCTGTTGGGGTAGAAGGGTCTTTACATGTGAAAATGACTGGCCAGGATGTAGGCATTAGAATCTAATTTAATTGATATCTGTACTATTTTAATATATTGAAAACTGAATATAAGAATTCATTTTCATATATTTTATATATTAATTCTTATTCATATAAATAAATATATTAATTCATATTCATTTATACATATGAGTATATATGTTCCTCAGTGTTCAATTCTAGGGCCAGTCCTGTTCAATATCTTTATCAGCAATCTGGATACAGGAGTCAAATTCACCCTTAGCAAGTTTGCTGATGATACCAAACTGGGAGGTGCTGTTGGCTCTCCTGAGGGACAAGGTGCCTTGTGGAGGGATCTAGATAGATTTGAGCATTGGGCAATCATTAATGGGGTGAAATTTAACAAGTCCAAATGCCAGATTCTGCACCTAGGACAGAGTAACACCAGGCAGAAGTACAGACTGGGAGAGGAGTGGCTGGAGAGAGGCACTGTAGAAAGGGATCTGGGTGTACTGGTTGACAGCAGTCTCAATAGGAGCCAGCAGCGTGCCCTGGCAGCCACGAGGGCAAACTGCATCCTGGGGTGCATCAAACACAGCAGAACCAGCTGGTGAAAAGAGGCGATTATCCCGCTGCATTCAGCACTGGTGCGGCCTCGCCTGGAGTACTGTGTGCAGTTCTGGGCCCCACAATTTAAGAAGATGTTAAGGTCCTTGAATGCATCCAGAGGAGGGCAGCAAAGCTGGTGAAAGGGCTGGAAGGCATGTCCTGTGAGGAGCAGCTGAGGACTCTGGGTTTGTCTAGTTTGGAGAAAAGGATGCTGAGGGGTGACCTCATTGCTCTCTGCAGCTTCCTGAGGAGGGGACGGGGAGAGGGAGGTGCTGAGCTCTTCTCCCTGGTGTCCAGTGATAGGACATGTGGGAATGGTTCAAAGGAGAGGTTGAGATTGGACAATGGTTCTTTACCGAGAGGGTGGTCAAACACTGGAACAGGCTTTCTAGTGAGGTGGTCGATGCCCCAAGCCTGTCTATTCTATTTATATACATATATATATGCATGCTAGTTTTCATGTCTTTGTATTTCATTTTTAAATGCAATAGTAAGTCCAGAAGCACAGTGTTATATAGCAGGTATCTCCACAAGTGAAGACCTTCAGGATTTAAATGAGTGGTTGTCAGGATTTTGGTTTCTTGGCTGAACGATGTGTTAGATGTCAAGCCATAAGTTTTATTGACTTTCTCAGCAGGGAAATAAATCAGCAAGGTTTTTATAGCATTTGCAATGATTGAACTTGAGTGGCTTTCAGCAAAAGAAAATAGCAAGGAGATTGTAGAAGGATTAAGATAACCTGAAATGCTTTGATTGGACTGTTTGTAATACAGTACCATTGGGATCTCAACAATCTACTTTACAATGCAGAAAATATGTTGGATTTACTTTGGACATAGTTGGATCAGAGACAAGCAACTAAGTAAATGTTTTCTAAGTATACAAATAACTTGTAACTGTACTATGTATATTGTATAATTACACACACAAAAACATTTATTTCAATGTGCATTTTATATAAGACTATATAAAAGATACATATAACACAATGAGAACATGCTTATCTACCTCTAGAGCCCTGAGGAAGATTAGTGCTCCGAAATACTCTGCTTCATGAAAGTATTCAAAGCTTTTTGTGATTATGACAATGCATTGGTTTATTTTATAAAACACTTAAAGCTTCATATATTTTAAAAGATTAATCATGCCAGCAGTGTGAATAAATACATTTCATTCTGTCAGCTCTTTGGAAATATGGTTGCTATAGTGCATTGATTTTATTTCAGTCCTTCTTGGGTGTTGAATGTAATGCCTTTGGAAGTATAATCTATGTATTGCTTTTGCATTATGGCTGCTGCCATCTTTGGCGTACAATTTATCGGTGTCTTGATAGAAAAATGATTGAAAGTTGAATCATAGACATGCATGTACATAATTATTTGCAATTCTGTTTCTTAACAAATTTTTGTTAATATTTTTCCTTAAAGAGGAACTGGAATAAAAATTGCATATTGTCATTCTCTTCCAAGCTAGCAGCCAATGAAAAATACTGGCAAATGGCTATGCAAAGCAATTTTCAAAGTATGTGGCACAAGTCCTCTGACTCATGTAAAAATAGGTGGGTTTTTGTTGTGGAATGAGAAAAAGCTACCTAAAATAAGTGTGTGATCCTCTCATAGGTCTGCATTGAGGAATGGTAAAATGTGATATACAGTGGTATCCTGTTTTCCTTCTGATGCTCCAGAGGCCACACTTCCAACTGAGGCAGAACAGCCTTAACTGGAGAAATTGAGAGCAACCTGCCTTCCATCTTTTCATAGAGGGAGAGGAGATGGTCTGTCTTTCTTGTAGCAGTGCTGTGAATTTATTCCTCTATTTCCTTTGCTCTTAATACAGGTGTCTAGTATGAAATGTTACATTCCAGATCAAATAAGTATTCTGATCTGAAACACTTTTCTTGCCAAAATGAAAGCAGGAAAGACTTGTATTTTAGGCTGACATGAACAGAAGCTTTCTTATTTTTGCCAGATAACTTAAAAAAACCCATGTATTCTGGTCAACTCTGTATATAGCAACAAACACAATTAAGGGTGGTTTTTTTCCTCATTTATGTTAATTATTGGACTATAATAGCATAGTGTTATCATGTTGCTGAATAAATGCGTAATGGTGCACTTGTTTCTAGCTGGCCAGTGCTTCCTCTGTTGTCCTGGTACATTCTCCTTCCTGGATCACCATATTCATTTGGAATGTTTATTAATGAATCTTCTCCCTGGTCCTCCACTTTTTGATTTTTTTAATCTTGTTATTAGTGTTGTGCTTTATTTACCCCTTTTGTTTTGCCACCGGTTTCTATCATAAGATAGAAAGAAAACCAAAAAGGCTTTGATAGGAGGAATCACTCTAGGCTATCCAGCCATGATATCCCTCAGTCTGATTTCAGATGTATTGTTGCAAGATTATAATGAATGTTTCTGAAATGTTTACTCCAAATCAGTTCTTCCAAATAGAAGGGGTACAATGAATCTCACTTCCTCCCTGCCCCCCCAAACAAAGACTTATTTGTATCTTAAGTAGAAATACCGATGCATTCTAGATAACTTTTCTGTGTAAAACTTTTGAAGATACTCCTTGTAAAAATCCTACTAATAAGTCACTTACTCTAAGTTCTTGGGAAAGGACATGAGAAAGCTGACACTCCTGGAAATCTTGTCACTCCATTTGCACCATTTCTTGTTGAAAAGGTGCTGTATGATAGTTCTTCAGAAGTACTGTTTTATTTTTGGTGTAATAAAGTATAGCTGAACTGAAATTGTGATTAAAATCCTAAAAGCAAAGTTAAAAAAAAATCACCAAGGAAAAATTCTTGCTTATAATAAAACAGATTATGATAATTTAAATACATGTCAATGAATTTGAAAGATACAGGTAGGTGTGTGAGTCTATATCTTTCCCCTGACAACACTGTCAATGATCAACTGGTACAGTACCAAAAGAAAATACATTCTAACAAGTACAATGAAACAGGTGGAAATATAAAGGGCACCTTGTCATCTAAATGTACTTTTGAAAAATACTTCTTCAGATTTTAATGTTTTAGTTCAGAATCAACGTCTGTTGACAAGGTACTTTCTAATGACAAAAAAAAAAGGGGCATCAGGAAAGAATGGCATATTGCATACAGCCTTTTTTTTTGCGGTGGGCTCTAATACCAGGCTTCAACATCACTAATTGATCATACAGTGCTTGCTATAGTCTGTCAGGTGCTCTGGCAATGTATGTGTCAGGAGGAGTGGTTGAATATTAAAAACCTTTTCCTATAAAACATTTTAAACTATTATTTCTTTTTCAGTAAACAAGATACTCTGTGCATGTACAAAGTACATATCTATCTTTAATGTGTGTGTGTATACATACTTATATATTTATATACATATATGTACAAATGAGAGCCATTCCTTATTTACAGAAGCTAGGAAAATCTTACCCATTTTTGAGTTTTTCCAAATATGAACCCCGTGCAATGAATTTGCTGTTCTCATAATGTTTTGCTCTTTTGAAGATGGAGATAGTTTTTATGACTCTTTTCTGTAGACTGTCAGAAAATCTGGTTTTAAAAAACAGTCTCTCTTTCCTAAATGCCTGCTTTCCACACCAATTAGTCAACCGAATGTTACTGTCAGAAAACTTTTTTTGATTTCTTCCAGTGAAGTTGAGGAAAGAGGCAAAAGCATTGCTGTCTCCTTATATGAATTCGAGCTGACATCTATACCTGCATACCAGGTGGAGGTTCTGATCTAGTCTTTATGCTCTTGAAAATCAAAGACTGTTTCTTTGCATTAAAGATTTAAAAAAGTGAACTTGTAGGATTAACTGTTTTCCTGGTGGGACTTCATCTGTGGGCCATCACAGACCCACAGGACACAATGAAAACACAGTGCTGTCCTGGTTTCAGCTGGGATAGACCACTGAAGACAGAGTAGATTATCTCCCTCTGGCCTAGTGAAATCTGAATAATTTTACAAGAGGAATGAAGGCAGAAAGAGGCTAAATAATTTCCAAAATGTTTTGAACATTAAATCATGGACTTGTATCCCAGATGATTTCCCTTTTCTGACTGTCCTTTTTCTCGCTTGTCTGTCTGTCTTCTAAGATCATCGTTCCATAATGATGCAGGACACAAAGAAATGCCAAAGTTTGAATCATAGAATCATTAAGGTTGGAAAAGACCTCTAGGATCATCAAGTCCAACCATCAGACCAACACTACCTAAACCATGTTGCAAAGTGCCACGTCTACACGTCTTGTAAATACCTCCAGGGATGGTGACTCCACCACCTCTCTGGGCAGCCTGTTCCAATGCCTATCCACTCTTTCAGTAAATAAATTTTTCATAATATCCAATCTAAACCTCCCCTGTTGCAGCTTGAGGCCA
>VZTV01057074.1:2264-18855 GCA_013400875.1 Anhinga rufa
CCTGTGTTTGATGTAGTTATGCTGCCCCTAATTCTGCCTCACAGAGTTCAGAGAGATATATTTCAACTACAGGTTTCGTAGATGACCGCTAACTGCAGGTTCCACAGTAGGTTAAGTAATTTTTTGGATTTGCAATAGCAGAGAAACTTGTCGAATGTAAGGGAATTATTTAACTATATTTATATATTACTTTTCAAATGCTAATTAACTAGGAAGGTGAGACATACTAGACAGGCATGACCAGGGATGCAAAATTGAGCATGAAAAATTATCGTCTATACGACTAAGTAGTTAGACACATGCCAAAGACCATTGTAGTCTTTCTTGCCAAAGTAATTTTTAGTACCACCCTGTAGACCAATTTAGAAACCTGAACACTTACTTTAAAAAGAGGCATCTGAGTGAACACTGTATAAACTAACAGATTCATGAATTAAAACGTTTATTTCTTGATTACAACTGTGGGTCTCTGATCCCCTTTCAAATTACACTTTTTAGTAAACGCCGGATTATTCTTGAGAAGGTTGACAGCTAAGTGACAAAACACAAACACAAGGGAATGGAGTTACAGCTGCCATTAAGGAACAAGTCATATTTGTAGTAATGTATTTGCTTTCAGCTATTTGTATTTCAGGATTTATTTTTATAGTAACAAAAAGAAAATGATACTTTTGTGAAAAATATAACTGTTTCAAATACTCTTAAATTTTATCAACACAGTTTTATAATAAATTTTTTACTACATGTCGTATATCACATACAGTCACATATATACATGCATGTCCTAGGATTTTATATCCTCTGGGATTTTGTCATTATGTGACAATGAACCAGAATAAAACCTTAAAAATGAATATTCCTTATTAAAAACAATTTTATGTACCAAACTATGCAAGTACATAAAGTATCGACATTTAAGTCTGTAAAAAGGAGGAAGTATATTTTCAATACAGCAAGAGTTTTATTATTCTGTTCAGATTTAGGTGTAATTTACCATCTGATGTTGTTACAATAAGATATCATTTCAATGATCTAAAGCTCTAAATACTGACATTTTAAGTTCACTACATACTGTTGCTGCACAGCATTACATATTAACATTACTCTTGGGATAAAGAGAACATCTCATCAAATTTTTAAGAAAACCAAATTCAGGCTGGCACATATTACTTGAGGGAAACTTATTTACACTCCTCCTTGATTTTTTTTTTTTTATTTAATGCCTCTTTTCTTCTCCTTATTCCTCTACAAGCTAATTTAGTAACTTCCATTATGATTGAAAACTCAAATCTACACCTGAATTTTCTCAATGGAAAAGAGGTATATAATGTTATCTTCTTCCCAGTACTGTTCTTAATCTTCATATCAATATTCTAGAATAAGCCTATATTTTTCAGAATTGTACACCTGAGTTACCAGAGCAAATTTTTGCATGGTATATTAGGTATAGTTAGCACATTGGAAGTACTGCTGTCATGACATAGAAACTGCAAAATGAAGCCTTTAGCAGGACAAATTAAGAACAAAGGAATCATTCCATGTTTAGAATATAAAATTTGGAAGTAGATATACTTGACAAATAAGAATTTATTTCACAATAATAAATGCTTTGAATCCATGATTTATAAAGGCAGCTATGGGGGTCACTTATTTACATTCATTGTTTAATGCACTGGCAGATGCTTCCTAATTATTAGAATATAAGAGTGAGAACATTTTTTTCAATGCATGTGCTATGCCATTAAACATCTTGTACTTCAGCAACTATCAAATTTGTGATGATGTATTTTATACAGTTCTGTTTAGGATGGCAGGCGTTAACTTAATATACCATAAAAGCCAGTAGCTAAAAAATTTATGTTATGACACAAAACCTCAAACCTATTTGTTGTGCTACCCTTAGCAAATATTCCAGCCTAAGATGAATACAAATCAAATACTGCTGTAAGGCAAGTTGCATTTCAAGTTCCTTCTGTCAGCTGTCTCTGAAAAAAACCACCCAAATAGTCAAGAACCAAAAAGTTCCAGGATGGCACAAAACAACACAAGTCTTATAGACATTCAGAACAACCATTATATTCAAGCTTATATAGAAATATTTGAAATGCTAACTTTACTAAAGAAGTCATAAAAAATAAGACCTAGAAGAGGAGAAAATCAACAGAACATTGAATGCCCACGGGACAAAGAAGCCTGGGAATTATTTGAGGACAAATGAAGAATTCTCTTAAGATATAATAAGTGCTTGTTCATGTGAGACTTTCACACTTGCACTAGGGTATGCAAGGAAGTTAAAAGAATATCACAAGTACTGAATTGTGAAATTGCAGTATGTCTTCAGCTCAGAAAGGAGAGAATAAGCTAGGTCATATTCTACAAATATCAGAAGTCAGAGCTGTTCAAAGTTTGATTATTGTGCCTAAATTAATAAAATAACAAAGTTGTCCATTCATGACACATTTAGTGTTTTGAAATAAAAAACCCCAATAAACAGGCCACTATGGACAAATAGGCTTTTAGGTCAAAGGCAAAGGCCATATAATGAATTTCATTAACAAAGTGAACTGAAATTCAAAGCAGATATCTGAAAGAACAGATACAATACCTCACGATAAACTCTTTTCCTTTCTTTGTGGTAAGGAACAGAGAATAAATAACTTTCCTTTAGTGGATCACAGCTTTGCAGAAATTAGGGCAGTTTGCAAATAAGAACTATTAATTTGGGCAAAGTTGCTGAAAAGCAAAAACCTTAGGTGGTTTACTTTTTAGAATAGAGTATTAATTTACCCAGAAAAAGGCACAACACTGACGTCAACACCAAATTTTATGTAATAGTATTCATATGTTCAATGTGAAAGCACTATGATGCCTGAAAGAGGTAGATAAGAACATACTAAGAAGGAAAGGGTAAAAGAAAGATGAACATCTTGTGTGAGAAGGGCACTGTGAATAGGCAAAAAAGACAGGACAAGACTAAATAAAAAGGAAAAATCCAGAAGTTAAATTGCTTACATGAATTTCTGAAAAGCTGATATACCATGAAGGAGATGACAACAAAGTGAGTATACCCAGTGAGACATTTAAGATTTTGAGGGCTCTTATGGGTTAAATTGCAAATTACTACTTACGGGGGGCGGGGGAAGCGGGGAGAAAGAGACAGATTAGAATGGAAATAACTTGTAAGAAACCATACAAAGAAGAATCACACTACATGATAATGATTATTGATTAAGCAGGTGAAAGAATATCATAGTGAAATATAAACATAAATAAAATATAAAATAAAGTACATACAAAACTTTCCTCCCGATTAAAGCAAGAACAGAAACGTTCCAGGTCTGAAAAGTGTTTCTATGGACATCCTTAGACTGAATAGCAGTGAAAAGATGCTTTCAGTTTGTGCAGCCTAGATATATGGAGAAAACTGACATGCCTCCCAAGACCAGCAGTAAGTGAAAAGAATTTACGAATTACAGAATTTTATTTTGGTGCTTTGTATTTAGTGCTTTATGTTGAAGGTGGCTCTGAAAAGAATTTATGAAAAAATAAAACCAGAAATATTAATTGAATAGTAAGAATCAAAAAAACTGAGGAGGTCAAAGACGTTGTAGCAAGCCTCAGGACCATAAGCCCCCCCCCCCCCGAAAAACATTATACAAGAATTAAAACATTCTTTATACCTCACTAGGGGCATTTCATTTGGTGACATTTAGCAATGGTCAACATGAGTTCCTATGTACTATACTGATCCACGGAATTACATTGAATAGTCTGCTGTAAAGTTGCCAATAAAAGTTGCAGATATAAAACCATCAGAGTGATCTGTCTAGGAAGGTGCAAAACTAAGTTAGTACTATTATCTTACCTGTGAAATGCTGTAACACAGGTGGAAAAGGAAAGCCTGGGAGGCTTTCAGAGACAACAATTTTCTCAGCAATTGTAAGTATGCGTATAGTGTATGGGTTATTGCATTGTATGAGGAACTGCAAGAATAGGTCAATAGTTTTCATGCACAAGGAAGAAAAATTTTACATGTTAAGACAAAAATAACCACCAAGGCAAAAAAGAGTTAAAGATTCTAGATGAAAGGGAAAAAATGAAGAAGTTAAGGACCACATGTTGTCTACTAAATTAGCATAAAAAAAATTGTTCAAATTAGAATTAATGAACAAGAACAGCCTGAAAAACTGATCAAATATCTGGAAGCATTGCATTTAAGTAGATTTTTAAAAATTCTAGTTATGAACCATTGTGTCATTTTTCATGTGGCTTAAGTAGTTACAAATTTAGCATTCAGATACTTAAATGCATCACAGTACCAGATGACTGAATGCTTTGAGAACATTCAGGAACTTCATCAACTTGATATCATTAAATATTATTTTCTTCTCTTCTTGGCATTTGGAAAGATCCAAACTTCTAGACTTTTAAAATATCTACATTACAGTGGAACTACAGTATTGGGTTTGCATGGTACAGTTTGGGTAGCAGGGGGGCTACAGGGGTGGCTTCTGTGAGGAGCTACTAGAAACTTCCCCTGTGTCTGATAGAGCCAAGGCCAGCCGGCTCCAAGGCCGACAGCCCCGCCGCTGGCCAAGGCCGAGCCCATCAGCAACGGTGGTAGCGCCTCTGGGATAACAGATTTAAGAAGNGCTGGAGCAGGCTCCTGGCAGGACCTGTGGCCCTGTGGAGAGAGGAGCCCAGGCTGGAGCAGGTTTGCTGGCAGGACTTGTGACCGTGTGGGGGACCCACGCTGGAGCAGTCTGTTCCTGAAGGGCTGCACCCCGTGGGAGGGACCGATGCTGGAGCAGTTTGTGAAGAACTGTAGCCCATGGGAAGCACCCATGTTGGAGAAGTTCATGGAGGACTGTCTCCCGTGGGAGGGACCCCACATTGGAGCAGGGGAAGAATGTGAGGAGTCCTCCCTCTGAGGGGAAGGAGCAGAGACGAAGTGTGATGAACTGACCACAACCCCCATGCCCCATCCCCCTGCGCTGCTGGTGGGGGGGAAGTTAAGAATGGAGGGGTGGGGGGAAGGTGTTTTAAGATATAGTTTTTATTTTCTCAATACCTTACTCTGATTTGATTGGTAATAAATTAATTTCCCCAAGCTGACTCTGTTCTGACCATGACAGTAATTGCCAATTACCTGTCCCTCTCTCAACCCACGAGCCTTTCATTATATTTTCTCTCCCCCATCCTCCTGAGGAGGGGGAGTGATAGAGTGGCTTTGGAGGGCACTAGGCATCCAACCAGTGTCAAACCACCACAACTTTTATAGTTTAATTTTTCTTTTAAAAGTGTATTTTTCCCAAACATTTGTTCCAAGCCAAACACTTTTGTATTCTATTGTGGTGCCCATAGCAGCTAGCTGAAAATTAATAACAAATAAAAACACCTAGTACAGGAACACCTATTGCATATATGGTGAAAGTAAGACATGATTCTCTAGCAAAGTGGCAGAAAAGAACACGGATTTCTGGGCTTACAAAGTTACCATAAAGTAAGGGTGCAAAACACAGCCTTCACATACGCGATGGCAAAGAATTGTTTGGTTACTTATTGCATTCCTTTAGTCCCATTGTACATAAACTTGGACATTGTATGTAAATTGTAGCATTTTAAAAATATTTTTCATTGATACTTTTGCCACAACAGAATTTCAAGACAGCATGTCAAATCCAATTAAAATTTAAGACTTTTACAACATACAGTATTTTCTGAACACTTTCAGAGTACTTGCAGCCTACTGAAACTAAGCAAAAACTCCAAGTTCACATTTTAGATGTGTGCTGAAGTGAAACTTGCTCACTAGCTGAGCTTGAATCAGGGTCGGACAGGCAGAACACTGCCTCAAACCTGCTGTATTTCTCCAAATTTAATTCACTAATTTACTTCTGAGACAAGCAAGTTCTAGTATGGTCTTTCTTGTCTTCGCTAAATGAATTACAACAAAACTCCAGTCAACAATTCCAGGAAACCTCAGTGATTTTGTCAGTTTTCAAAACTCATCTTTACAGGCAGGTTTGCCCTTAATTTAACAACATGAACATGTAATCTGAAGACTGTTTCTCCACACATCCTACCACTTCAGTACAAAGGGTTGTTCCCAATGTTGGAGGAGCAGTTGTTGGCTTCGTAATTAATTTTGCCCCCTTTCATGTCTCTGGACTTTTAAGATTCCTTTCAGTTCTTATAGACTAATTAGACAATTCTTTTAACATATCAGGTGTTTTCTCTAAGTATCTTTTACTGGAAAAAAAAGTTTTCGTCACACACCTATCTCTTTAGTTTATACACTGTATGAAGCTCTAGTGACAAAATCCCACAGTGACTTTGATCTAAGCAGATTTCCAGTCCCATGATATTTGTAGAAAAGCACAGAGGTTTCTTCTCTGTACCTAAAATAATTTGGGTGAAATGCTGATTCAAAAGAAGTCAATTTTGCTATTGATTTCAACAGAGCCAGTATTTCATTCTGATGGTTTATTGGTGATAGAATTTCAGAACATCAATATTTAGAAAGATATAGTATACAATAAGCCACATAATTGCATGGAACAAACTATAAACTAAAACCATTTACTCTGTATTAAAGAATTTCAATCTAACATATTTATTTCTACATAACATTTAGCTGCAGAAGACTAAACTGGTTGCCACAAAAAAAAAAAAAAGAAAGCTTTCAATATAAAAGAAAGGGTTCTGCAAAGAACCTCAGGCAAAAGATTCAGCAGGTAAACTGTCATCCACTTGTTTCTGGACATTAAAAATGCCTCTCTCCCAAGTTCCTTCTGAACTGACCTGGAGAGTGAATTACCTAGTGAACCAAAATATGGCTAACAGTAAGCTCTTGAAAGAGAAAAAACATCTAGGGGACACTTCATGACATCCTCACGGTAATGCTCCACATCCAGCCTAGTAGCCCCAGTTTAGCATTTGAAGTTTCTCTGGGATGAGCTCTTTTCTCTACCCCTTATCAGAATACATTTTTATATTTTTTTCCCCCCAATCATGAGGCAGCTACTCCTTGGTTACTCCAAAAAGCAACTAACAGATGAAGCACTGACTTTTACTGCAACATCTATCTCAAGAAGGAACTGAGATGGCTAGAAGCTACTGTATGTAACGTATGTATGTACTCACTCTTCTCAAAGATTATGAAGGGAAGAGGATTTGATCACATATCAAGATGAGAACAGTCATGGTCCTCCAAGAACTACCTCTACTACCTCTCAACTTCTAGTAGGTAAGTTTCTCCCAATTCAATCTTCTACATGTCCTAAAACTCCTTCAAGTAATAGGGAATACAGCATCTGTCTTGATAAAATACTCCAAATTATAAGTTATTTTCAACACTAGGAAGTACATTTTTATCTCTTTGCCTAAGCAGTTTAAAAGCCCCCTACTAGTGAACATCTTTCTGGTTTTAAGTATCTGTCTCCAGTGATCCATATTCTCTCAAAAACTAATCTGAACAGCTGGCATGCATTGCAACTGCATGTATTAGCAGTACTACATATTGCTCCCTAACAGTCCACATTTCATTTTCCCTTCCTCTTTAAATCTGGCTAACTTCAAAGGATGTGAATTAGTATATACACCACGTGAATGATGAGGGCATTCTGGTGTGACACGAAGACAGCTCTAGCACGACCACACAAAAGACTCTTCAATCTTGTAATGTAACATTAAAAATCCACTAGTTTATTTTTAATGATCAACTGCTGAAAATCTTTATTCTTGTGACAATACTTCCAGTATTTTCACATCTCTTGAAGTACCCACACTCAAATTATTTGCAGTCAAATTTTAATTCTATTATTTTATAAAACGTTGTGGACAAAGGAAGAATAACTTTGCACTTGATAGTCTTCACATACTCAAAGACAGACACTACTAATGACGCTACAGTTCAATGTTTATGTTGAGGTTATGATGTAGAATGGTCCCTTTAAATCTCTCCCTGAGATACTGCCTCCCAAGATATACTCCTGTTTTTGAGGCAGACTACCTTGAAACTGCCATCTTGAAGGCATTTTAATAGCTATAAATTTATACAGCAGCTTTTTGAAAGCTGTAAACTTTTAATATGTGCGATAACCTGCAGTAAAGAGTTCCACAGCTGTGCAACATGTAGAAAAATTTTATTTGAGAATGTCATCTTCAAATTGAATTTGAATAAATTGAAAATTATTCCTTTCATGCTTCTTTCCATGTCAGTCATTGTTTAATGCACCTCACTCAAATCAGCCTGTTATCATTCCTTCTACAGAAGCATTTCTGTACTTTAGCTCACCCTGTGTCATCCCCTGAGCTTTTTCCAGACTGTATTCAAGCTGTACATGAAACATAGAATTTACAGCACTGAAAGTGTTTTTCTCTCCTAATAATTCTAAACATTGTTTGCTCTTTTATCCACTGAGTATTTAGAGGTTGTTTTGACTATGCTATTCTAATCAAGAGACCTTACTTCTGAACAGAAATAGTCTGCTGAGAGCCAATCATTTTACAGGCATTTTACTTTTACAGAGAAAATGTATGATCTGCTTTTTCATTCACATCACTTTACAGTTATTTCCAACAGAGCAATAAAATGGCAGATAACACTTTTGCACAGTTGTTCTGCACAGAACTCCACCTATACTTCTTCGGAGCTGACCCTTTTCTTTATCCTTCCAAATAACTTAAGGCCAACAGCAAACTGTCAAGCTCTTGGAAAGGGAGGAACAGTAAATAGCAGAGGTCGTAACATAAGCCCCTGTGAGACAGCACTGATTTCCTTTCACCTTGAAAAGTGATAATTTACACCTATCAGTTCCTTATTCATTCACGAGAAGAACTTATTAGACCTCACTCTGTAACTTTGTTAAACCTATTTGATGACAAAACTTCCATCACTTCAAGTGGACTGTCAGCAGTAGCTCTCTTATTCCTGTTGATGCCTTCAAGGAACTTGAGTAGATACATGAAGCAAGACTTCCTTCTATTGCCATGCTGCTCTCCCCAGAGTATCATATTTAATCATGTATCTGTTAGTTTGCCCAATACAGAAATCATGCTTACTAGTTTTCAGTTCTGAAAATCTCAAGAGCCTTGATGAAAAATCTGCTCAGAGTTTTCTCTGAATCAGGGATTCCAGAAGCACAGTTTCCCCTGCTCATATACATCTCCCTCACTGTGCTCTCACTTTACATGTATCTTTAGGTTTATGTAGCTGTGAAGCTCCCTACAATCCACTAATGCACACACCAGTAAAAGCATCCCTCATGCCCAATGTGCAAGTCCTTACTTATTGCATCCTATACTATCAGTCTATTAGCTAGACACAGGCTATGCCCAGCATCTGAGGGAGAGGCTGCTCTGTCGGGTCCATGCACTGCAGTATTGCCAGTGGGGTCACTTCCAGCAGTGAGAAAGCTAGTTGCTACTGCTGCTCTGTTCTCCCTCCAAGGTCCTTCCCCATTGGTAAAAATTCTCATTCTTCCTTTACACTTATTTACAAACTGATTCCTTCTCTTATTTCAAAAGCCCCTTTGTAATTCCCTGGTTACTGTTTAATCCATCTAATAGTTGCTACCCTCTTTAACAAAGCATTAGGGCAAATAGCATCTTGCTTAGTTTTGGTACTCCATTCACAGACATTATGCACACACATACTCCTACCTTAACAGCTGTTACCTAGAGCATTTTGTTCCATGTGGGGCTTGCAAGCTCCCCAACACCTTCTTTAAAAACTGATATCACATTAACCACACAGTAATTAACTACCTCTCTTATTTTATTTGAAACTCTTTTAATGACATAGAACATTAGCGTCTAGATTACTAGGAAACACTGGTCTCCCCAAAGTCTCCCTTATTTATCTCTCCCTGCTAAAAACTTTTTCAGTGAGCAAGTTTTTAATCCATTAAACGTGTGCCTTAGCCATTCCATACAATGTAACTTAACCAAGTATAATGCAATATTAAATTCTTGCAATGAGTTTTTCCCTTGTGGCCAAGGCAGCAAATGCTATCTTGGGCTGTATTAAAAGGAGAGTGGCCAGCAGGTGGAGGGAAGTCATCCTGCCCCTCTACTCTGCCCTGGTGAGGCCATATTTGGAGTGCTGTGTCCAGTTCTGGGCCCCGCAGTTCAAAAAGGACAGGGAGCTCCTGGAACAAGTCCAGCAGAGAGCCACAAGGATCATCAAGGGACTGGAGCATCTCCCTTATGAGGAAAGGCTGAGAGACCTGGGTTTGCTCAGCCTGGAGAAGAAAAGGCTGAGGGGGGGATCTTATCAATGTTTATAAATATCTGAAGGGTGGGTGTCAAGAGGATGGGATGGGACTCTTTTCAATAGCACCCAATGACAGGACAAGGGGCAATGGGCACAAGTTGGAACACAGGAGGTTCCACTTAAATATGAGAAAAAACTTCTTTCCTGTGAGGGTGCCAGAGCAGTGGAACAGGCTGCCCAGAGAGGCTGTGGAGTCTCCTTCCCTGGAGACATTCAAACCCCGCCTGGACGCGGTCCTGTGCCCCCTGCTCTACGTGTGCCTGCTCACGCAGGGGGGTTGGACAAGATGATCTCTCAAGGTCCCTTCCAACCCCTACCATTCTGTGATTTCTCTTGGCAACATATAGCTGTGGTATCTTAAATCTCCTTATCCTTTGTCACTCCCTTTTAAATGCTCACATTGTCCATTGCCTTTTAGTGTAAATTAAACAATATTCCACTCTTAGCTTGAAAGTCAATTCAATATAAATGAAGTAGTCACTACATATGTCTGATGCATTTCATATGTTCTTCAAACTGCTTCCAAAGGCGACATGGTATCTTTAAGAATTAAAGATTTTTTTTTATATTTTATGAAGAAAAACTTACATCCTATGAACAGTAATTGCTAGCATAAAGGCTTTTTAGTGAACACAGGACAGACTCAAGAATGTTCTTCCCCTCCTACGCAACTTTCTTTTGGCTTTTACTAGTTTTCAAGGAGGCCCAAGACCATCAAAACCAAGAAATGGTTGTATATAGCCCACTTCCTAAGAAAACAAGCTGACTGCAATTTGTTGCCATTTTGGTCATAGATCTTTGTTAAAGAAAGATCTGAAGAGGGCACATCATTGTTTCACGCAAGAGTAACTACATACTGTGCTGCCTATGGCTATGAGAGTATTCCTTGTGTTGTTTCCACATAAACAAAAAAAAAAAAACAAAAACCCAATCCCACCAAAAAAACCCAGACCTGAAACTAAGCTCACAGAACGCTGAACTTTTAGACTCTCATTAGCTTTCCCAGAACAGTAGAAAAAAACAACAACTAGTAAACCAAAAAGCTTTAGGCCTTACAGCTCTCACGTGTAACTTTCATTCTTTATTAAAAAAATGTACTTCAGTTGATGTTTTTTATTTTCTTTCAATAATACCTTCATATATGTGGTAAATAGTTGCATATATCTGAATGTTGACTGTTTCCATATTTTCAAAATATCCAGAAGTTCAGAATCAGCATTAAGCAGTAAGTTGCTGGAGTGTGTAAAGAGGGTGTAAACAGAATCAAGGAAAAACTAAATCACTGATACAAAGTTATTCTGGACAAGAATTATAGTAATGAAGAAGTAATATGTCAGCAGCATATTGTTTATGATTAGTAATGACTAAAGGACTGAAATAAAGGCATACTGAATCCCCCTCAAAATATTACCATTTAAGATGCAAAAGTAACGGATAGAGAGCCAACAATGGACATAAAGCCACAAAAATATTGTAAAGCTTATCCTTATATAAGGATACATAAATATACATGCACACACATACCTTTGCACATGCATGTGAAAGTTTTTATAGCTTTTTATAGCATTCTAAGAAATGCTTCACTTCAGCTATTAGGTAGATTGTTTTCACCCTCATATGCACTCCCTCCACTCAGTTACATATTTCTTGAGCTAGGGATAAAGAATGCACAATCAAAATGCGTGTTACAAGCTAGTAGAAAAGTATCTTCCACAAACAACTCTGAATATTAAAAAAATATAAATATCCAGTAATCATAAGACAAATATTTTATAGCAAATTTTCAGGTAACTTCAGGTTTAACTCTATTGTCATAGTCACAGATTAATGACCAAATATAAATTCCTATTCTTTTGGCCTCCTCTGTACCATCTTCAGATAATCCTTGAATAGAGGTGACCAGCTTTGTACAACATCCCTGACTTAATCTTAGTGTTTGACTTAGCATCAGTATTGATACAAGCTTTTTCTTTTTATGTTAAATGTAAAAATGTCACACATTAGAGAGCCAAAGCTCTCTAATATGTAACATGACAATCTACAACGAAGAATGAAGGCTATTTTTTTTCCTCATGTTGAATGACATATGACTTATTTTGCAATGTTTGCTATAAAATACTTGCTAGTGCCATTCTTTATGGCAAACTTGACATCCCACTTGCAGAAAACGGTGATTAGAATCACTGAAAAAGAATGATGCTATGCTTCTGGAGGAAGGTCATTCCAGATACTTCAGTCTCATCGTAAGAGTAATTTAAGATTCATGACACAGGTTCATTGATTTTTATTTACTATGTTCTTCAAAACAGGTAAGCTAAGATGGTTAACGAAAAGCTAAGAACAACTTCAAATATGGATGCCAGTTTTTTAGCTATCTTAAAGACATAATAATTATATTTTTAAAGTTAGTCTGTGATATCATAAGTGAAAATACTACCAGTAAACCTGTGCTTTTCTTGGAGTGTTTAGATAAAGTTCCTTTACCTCCTTATGTATCTGGAACTTTGAAGACAGACTTTAGCATACACTTGGAAAAAAAAATTACCTTCTACAGCAGAAAAGCTGAATTGAACCACCCCTATCTGAATTACTCTCTAGTAGATTACAGCCTTTGGACCCTTTCTCAAAGAAGATTGTACATTAACTTATACAAGTTAAATAATAGGAAGAAAAGCTGAATAATAAGTGAAATACTTTTTCATCAGTCTTTCTTCTACACTTTCATTTGTTTCAATTGTTTATTTCCTTTTTATGTTTTGGATCCTTTTAGAACTACAAAACTACTAGGATTCAACCTACTAAGGTATGCAGGGAAACAGAAGTACATATTTGAAAATAATACCGGTTTAGGTATTGGATTCTAACTTCTTTTCTATTTTTATATTTTTAGGTCAATGAATTACTCTATCAGTAACAGGAAAATTGAGAAAGAATGCACTTAACTACTGCTTCAACCATTTTTGCTTTCCTGAAGACAGGTAGATTGGCGGGAGAAGAGACAAGGCAACTAAGAACAACAAAATGGAAAAGACACAAATGAGAGTCGTCCTTCTGTAGGATGAGTACTATAGCCTGACCTTTCATGTATTATAAAATATGTATTATCAGCTATGTAGCTTGCTAAAATCAGTAATACTCTAACACAGAAGTCTTCCACCAGCAGAGTTCTTAGCACAACATTCAAAGTTGATCTAAAGGCTATTGTATGAGTTCATTTGGAGTCTTATTGTCAAAAACAATGTGTTTGTTATCAGCCTCTTGAGTGATGCTAGGGAAACACAGCCAACTTTATAAGACACGGGATATTGTTAACACCAAATGAAGATCTATATTTGCTAATAATTAGTTCCAACAATCACAAAATATGGACTATTTTTTGTGATACTAACAAAAAAAAAGGTCTAGCTTTCAGCACAGCCACAATTTTGCCTATGTAGAATTCTCCAGACACTTAGCATATTTGTTGATTATTGGATTTTAATTGTCATGATGACATATTAGATATTAATGGCTATTTTCATACATCTGAAATACTTCGAGATTGCTGGTGAAACCCAAAGCCTGCTGACCTGTACATTAGAAGATCAGGGATGAGAATTTAACTCAAGTAAAACACGAATATTACTTCAGAATATCTAAATGCACTAATGACTCATAAGACTACCTAAATCTGGTAGTGGAGATAACACATAATTCTTATGGAAATGATCTTGAATTAATTGAGTTAATTGACATATTGCTAAGAATGACCTACAAGTCAATGTAAATCATTTATACCTCAATACAGTTCACTAGCAATGGTTAAGCCCTTGATTAATTTCAGTGTAAATATTAACACATTTGAAGTGGGACACATGAAAAAGTTTAGTGCAATTGTATTATCATGCAAAATTTGCACAATACTTTTGAATGCATTGAGATTTTGCATATTAGCTAGCCCATGGAAAAAAAATTTACAATATGTAAGAAATAAGAGTAACAAGCCCATGAACAGCAGTTCAAATCAATTCATACAGTCAGCAGTTAAAACAGGGCCTTATCAAAAAAAGCATAAAAATTCCTACTATGGTGATCATAAATAGCTTGTAATGGTGTTTGTATATTATACAGTGTGCTAGCTTTTATTCTGTATATTTACATTCCAGTGCTAAAGTTTCACATTCCAGCTGGCTGACAATTCAACACACATCCCAGAAAGAAATGCATATTTAATGACAGTTTCCTAAAAAGGAGGTTAGAAATGTGTTTGAGACCTACTTTTTTCCAGAAAATGCTCATAAAAGTCTCTTAAAGAGACCAGAGTGGAATTCCACATACTGTATCAGGACTGACAGAAACACTCAGAATTTAGTTTAAAAGTCTGACATATTTATCATTATACTAATATCTAAACTGTATTAAAAACTGCATTTCAGTACTTGCAATGAGAAATTGGCTACACTATAAAAACACTGATAATAGTGTTATCTCCTCTGTTCCAGCGAATATAACCTCAAAGAGGAAGCTTCCTTTATTGACAATTCAAAGCCTTCTTGAGTATTCACATTATGACTCTGACACTTGCATGACTGATAAGAGACAAAGTCAGAAAAAGTTTGAAGGTTACTCTTTTGTCTCCCTTGAAACTGGTATTTTTAATACCATCTAGCAACACTTTTCTAGCAAACTCTCTGTTGAGAAATGCACTATTTTTGGGTAGATATTAAAATGCAACTTCTGTATGTTTCAAAGTGTTCTACTCCCTTTTTTTAGCTTGCCAAATTAAAATAAAATAGTCAGGAATAATAGAACTGACCTTTAAAATGAAAAGAGGAAGCACTGCAATTAGGAAATATATCTATATGCACTAAGGTATTTGTTAGTTCTGCTAAAAGACTGAGCTTTTAAATTGTTTATATGTCTAGGATCTAAATATCAACTTGAATATGTATTTTTACTAAAATTCCAGAAGAGTTGTAGGAAATTATAAAAATATTAAAGGACTAAATATTGTGTTTGAAAGCCATAAATAAGAGGATATAAAAATATTTCTACTGTATGACCTGTTAAATACAGGAAAAATACATTAATAGTGTATTAAGACAGGAAATGATCCTCATAGTATGTTAAAAATAAATATATGACAAAAGGAGCCAGGGTTCACCCACTGTAATACTTAAGAATATGACAGAAAAGTTTGTTATGTACAAAGGACACAATATACTTTAAAACTCTTATCACCACACATTAATAGCATTTAGTGATTAACTTAATTTTCTCAGTTGAGAAAATCTTGATTTCATAATTAAACAAAAATTATATCAACCTTATCTCTACAAGACCTAAAGTAAGTCAAGATATAAAATTGAAGAAATCATTCAAATTTTTGTGAATTTGAGTTAGCTATTAATTACATACAGACCCCTCCTATAACACATTATTTAGAATCTCTTTGCAACACCAGAACTGTTTTACAAATTTGGAGTGAAAAAAGTTTACCCTTTAATACTCATATTTTCTAAACATTCATTCAAAGAGGCATTTTCACTGTCAATAGAAAATTACAAGATTGAAGAGGAAAGATCTTCAACTTAAGTAGACTCTTCAGAAAATATATTTTCTCATCTGACAAAGCCTTAAAGCATAAAGGCAAAGCAGGCAGCAAAGCATTTAAGTTAAGATTCTGAGGAGCCTACTGAGGTTCAGTCTTTTCGAGAAATGAAGAAAAGACCATCACAGAGCTAGCTACTAAAATAAAAGCAGACATGACCCAAAGCTCTATCTAGCTTTCGTTCATATATACGTATATTAGCAGGAAACAGATACACATTCATTTGACGATCCATTACCAGAATGTAAGACACACCTTCTCCTAGGAACAGGGATATCAGATAAAAATCTGTGATTGAAATGTCTTCACGGAAGCAGAGCTTCTTGCTTAACATCACCCTTCATATCAGAATGAATTTCAAAATTTGACTAAGAGAATACCACCATTACTGATGCAAAGATGCTTATGTTGAGCTGCTGAGGACTCGAAGGCTATGCTTATGTTAGTAAGTAGTGCATATTAATTCTCCAAACCCAATATCTACACTATACACATCTCAAGTGGTTCTACTTCACACAAGTTTCTCTATGGTCCACTGGACTGAACAAACCAGTAGCAGCTGCGAGTGTACTGGCTGAATTGCTGGAGTCCACATTCTGGCTTCATTTCATCCAGAAGGACCGTAGTCTGTGTGCCCTATGTAGTGTGAACTGAAGTATAGAAGGTGGGAATGAAGGTGGCATGGGCTTCAAAAGAGTATCCCTTATCTGAACTAAGATCTT
>VZTV01057095.1:1850-18412 GCA_013400875.1 Anhinga rufa
TTCTTAAATGAGACCTGTGTTGCTCAAGGTGACTCTGAACATCAGTTAAAATGGATACCTTGAAGGGTATAGACACCATTCAGGCTTCCCTGATGCTTCTTTGCTAGTAAGTTTACAATGACTTGCCTTTTTAGTATTTTACAAATGACAAGGTAAATTTTCCTACCCTTGCAATGTAGGTGACCTCAGTTTGCCAGGCAGCAGGAGGAGGATGCAAGTCCCTTATTAAGTGAGATGGTGCGGGGGGAGAACAACCCTTAACCTATAACTTTTACCAGCCACTGCTGTGTCCCTTGTGAATTAGAAAGAAACAAATGGGAGAGCTTAACATCCTTTTCCTTTGCAATTAAAAGTACTTGGCATAAATGCAAGCTAAGTGGAAACTTCAGTGGCTGAATAATGCTATTGTATGCAGGAAATGAGAGGAGCCGAGATCTCACTTGGAAAGGCACTGGATGTTTTGTGACTTCTAAGCCAAGATTTAGGGCTGTTCTCTGCGGTGACATTTTGAGAACTTGAGAGCCGAACTGAACCATTGCATCTGCATCCCCCAGCTTCAGTGATCACTTAATATTGCAGCAGAGCCCTCACTATTTTGCACTGAAGAATCCTACCGGTATTTGCTGTAACTGGCTTGGGAGTCTGGGAGTGGCCATTTATAACTATCAGATTTCTGTCTGCGACTGCAGCAAGAAAGAGAGCAAGGGTTGACCGAATGCTTTCTTTATCTTCTGACATTTTAAATTATAATATCCTCGTAACATGCTTTTTCAGCACCCATTATGCCCTTCAGACATCTCCCGCTCCCAGGCAAAAGACCTTGACACATCTGTGAGAGATCTTGAGTCTCAAGAATGAAAGCAGTTCTGTTGTTGGAGGTGCTGAAGTGATTTGACTTTCTGATGATGCCTTCCAAGTGGCAATCAAGGGCTAATTTCTCAAGTACCCTGATGCTCTTTTGTATGTTCATGAGGAATGTAAATATTGACTGGCTCTTTCTGGCAAAGCAAGCTGTCAGTCATGGATGTCTGTTCTGTTGCTAAATATGACTATGGCTGTGGTATGAGGACCAGTGACTTGAAGGTGTTCTGCTGTCATTTTCTGTGAACCTCACGAAATTACGAGGTTTAAATTATTTTCTTCAGATCAATTGAGAAAGCTTTCTTGTAATGAAAAATGCAATACTGAGTTTGTTTATTGATTGGTGCTATGGATGTTCTCTAAGTGCCCTATTATAACAGCAAATCAAGCTATTCTAGTAAGAAAGCAAAAAATGCATTGTTAAATTCCATTTTGGTGCAGGTAAGGTCCGCTGGAAAGCTAACATTTTGTTTAAGAGTGAGAAACAGCTAGGGCACGTAATTCATGATACAATGGAGATATGGTCTGAAGATGCTGATGATATTGCCTAGATCTTGTGAAAAAATATGTTTAAAAAGATAAGTGTTCCATCTGGGGCAAGTATTAACTAATGGTGGTATCAAATATGCCCCATACTGCTTTTGTTGATCTACCTCCTGGCTCCTATAATTCTGCACTTGCAGCTATTATATCAATCTTATTAGGTTTCCTTTATACTTTAGAGTTCTAACCATTGGTTTTTATTGTTAAAGCAATTAGAAGAATCAAGCTGAATATTCTTGGGTCACATTGTGATAACTGTGATTGCTTTGCTGGCACTGAAGTTTCAAAACAGTTTGAGCATGGACTTGAATTTGGCTGCCTTTGCTTTTGCTTTGTCTCTGTTGGATCTCTAATTTCATTTTACAAAAAAACCAAATCAATGGAGATGATGCATGAAGAGAAGAATGACCAAGAAAAACAGCTTTAACTTTCTTCAGAAAGCCTAGTTTGGAAATAGGGCTGGCAAGGTCTCCTATATGAATTCTAGGTAAGTGCTCCTTTTAAACTAGGATGAAAAACAGGGAGTTGTCCAGGCAGTAGAGAGCCGCATGTCTAAAAGTACCAGGCTTCAATATTCTGTATATTCACATCTCACTGTTCTATATCTTTGTTTTCTATAAAAACTGAGTAACTGGCACGGTAGTTTGTATCTTACATCGTTGTAGAATTAAGATTGATTTTATACTTCTACTGATACACTCATTACTCTCACAGTGTAATACCTCCTTTGTTTTTCTGCCTGTATAGTTGCAAATAACAGCCCTTCTTTCCTCTCTCAGTCCTCACTCCTGACTAGATGATGCTCCATTCTTTAGTCAGTACACAAACTCTTGATGTGGTCCCATTTTCACTAATATTAAAGCATTGTGCTGCCTGCACAGTGACATGGGTTTGTTCTTCATCAGGCAAAAGCACCTAATTGCATGTCTCTAAAATTATCTAGATCATAAATATGCATTCTGTTCTGGCTGCAGATGAATAGAGGATATCTAACTTAAATTAAAGGATTCATTTCTATTAAATCAGTACTTCATATCAAATTTTTAGATCTAGCAGTATCTAACCCTGGCTCTAAAGCCTCCATTAAGAAACATGGGAGCTCGAATTTCTCCAGTAGCTCTAGCTAAACTGTAGCCAAACTTATGTCTAATTCCTATAAGGATACTTGGGAGAAGGTTTGAATTGAAAACCTCTGTTTAATTATCTCCTTTTTCCCTTCTCCCTCAAGGAAGCTCAAATGATGCAGGAACTGATACCTACTAGCTAGAAATTTCTTTCCAGGTCAGTGCTGAGCCAGTTCCCCTCCCTGCGCTGTCGGGTGGCACGCTGTCTGACATCCCTGCCCAACTTGCTGCTCTCTGGCCCCAAGCTGCAAAGATGAAAACTATTGATTCCTGTCCATCTCATTGAAGTATTATCATGAGGTGTTCACAGACATGCCAGGACTAGTCTTTTACTTGCAGAAGCATTTATCCAGGGGGATCTAGTGTGTTATGTAGCAAGAAACTGCAAGAGGGAGAATGAATTTACTGTTTTAATTTACAACGAGTAGCCTGAGACCTTACTGTGGCTTTAGCTATTCTTGATTAATTTCATATGTGGGTGCTCCCATTCCAGAATAAAAGTGCCTTGTTATTAAAGAATTTAATTCCTTTAATTTCATTTGGGAATAAGTACATCCACACACCTGGTACTTAAATCAGAGAGAACTATTTCTTTAAGAATTTACACCCTGCTCTGTTCTGGATCAGATCTCATGTGTAGCTAAATCCATGTATTCATTTAACAAGACCTGATTTATTGTTTAAAATTCTTTCTTTTGGGAAGTGCTTAGTTGGAAAATTAAAATTCCTCTTGCAAGGATAAGATTTGGGGGGGTGGAATATAAAAATTCTGAAAACAATTGGTTTGGAAGCACTGTGTTGGAAAACATTGTTACATGTCAGATCTTATTCTACTGTTTTATTCTGAAACATCTGTCTTTTGATGCTTCAAAAATTTTTATTTTGATATAATATTTCAAGTTGAGAAATACAGCTTTGAAACATGGCTTGGAATATTTAAATTTGCTGCTGTGAAAATGTGTTTTTTGCTCCACCATCTCATCTTCTGATGAAAATACAACTGGCAGGAATGGTTTGGACTGACTTTGCTCTGCCCAGGTAAGAAGCTGTACTCAGAAGTCACTCTTACGCAGCCCTCCTTGCTGGATGTGGTCTGAGTTCCCTAGACACAACCCAAGGCTGCCACGGGGTCTCGATAACTGCTGTTAGCTCTGTGTCTCTTGTGAGGTTGGTAAGGGAGTATATGATATGGGGGTTTTCCTCTGACCTGTCTTCCTCCTCTGGCTCTGAAAAGCACAGAGTCCTCGGGCCTGTGGAGTAGCATGGTGGTGACGGTAATGTGTTCCCCCTTGTTGTTGGTTTCCCAATATGACTCGCTGCTCTGGTGCAATGCTTTAGTTTAAAGCTTACTGCTTTCTAGCTGCATGGATCTGGTTCAGCTGCCAGAGGGGTCTTGCTGTCAAAGGAAGGATGTGCACTTCCATAGTGCAGCATGTGCACTGTGAATGCATAAGCACAGGGGAAAGCTTTCCTGAAGATGTATTACTAAGCTCTTTAAGATTTAATACTCTCTTGAAGTTCAAACCAGTGTAAGGGAAGGCTTAAGCAGCTTAATGGGTTAAAATGATCCATGACTGTGTCCTTCAGACAGTTTAAAGACCCTGCAGCAGCCCAAGCGGGCCACCTGTTCCTCTCCCAGACAAACAGGTTACCCTCCTGACCTTTATTCTGCCACCCTTCACTTTTGCCTGGCCTGGCTCCATGTGTGGAGTGATTGTTCTGAAGTTTGTCATTGTTCAAAATGCCACTTGCCAGAGTTTAATGTGCACAGCTGCAACCTGAGCCGTCGCCGTGTGTTAATAAGACTAAAACCGTTGGACTGACACCAAAAGATCTGCTTGCACTTGGCATGTCATAAATTAACATCATTCTTACCTGCCAGGGATGATTCACTGCTGGCTCAAAGAATATTTAAACTTTAGAGGATGCCAACAAACTGGGCGGTGGTTTGACTTGCCACGTGGCCCAAGACTGCTGCTTTTCTCTCTGCCTCCGCCTTCCCTCTGTTGCAGTGTGTCAGGAAACAGAAGTCCTTTATGGCGTTATGAGAGCTTGTGTGCCACCCTGGCCCTCCTGCCCCCATCTGCCAAAGGGCTGGCCTGTTTGTGGGAAGATCTTCACTGGCTTTCAAATTCCTAACTGGATTGTTACTGCTGTTTTTTGGGAGTGGTCCTGGGGGTTAATGCTTGACTAGACTGTAGCCTGTCATTGCAGCAGCTTCAGAAGGCTTTCTTCCCACAAATTGTGCCTACCCTAGGCAGGCAGGGTTGTGACGGCCTCTTAGCATCCCAGAAACTGCATATAAATTTAATGTTAGCAGAGTACACTTGACCAACTAACAGCCCACAGCAGGTGGGTCAAGCTGGTGCCCATGCTAGGCAGCGTAGGAGGCGGAAAGGGATGCCCCATGTGGAAATGACAGAGATCATGTTGCAGGGTTATATGCCAGAGGTTGATCGTGCTCCTAGGAGCCCAGACTCTTGGGCTCCAGTGTCACAGTGACTGCCCAGCAGTGGGGTGCTGGGTCTGTCCTGAGGGACTTGCTGAGAAGGGGGCAGTGCTGCTCTCATGATTATTCACTTGCTTCCCTGCTGCCTCCAGGGAAGTGCAGGGTCAGAGACTGCAGTGCTGCCCTGGGAGTGGGAACGGTCCCCCTGGGCTGTTGCAGGGCAGAGAAAAATAGGAGATAAGAAGGGATGGGAGACAGTTAAAGACATTTTTGCCCTTCCTCATTGAAGTCCATGGATGGGGGAGAAGGTGAGTATCTCTGGTGGACTGGGGAGGTATTCAAATATCTCCCAATAGAGACCAGGCATTTTTATAATGACTTGAGATTTGTCTCCTCACACTTTTCTCTCAGGGCTAATGTGTTCCTCATAAAATAATGTGAAGGCATAATGTGCTCCTTCAGTTAAAACTGCTCCTTTGCTTTCCATGCATTGCCTATTTACCTTGGCTCATCCAAATCACTTGTTAAATACCAAGTTTGCATAAGCAGTCCCATGTGGACTTTGGACCCTTGAAGTCTTGCTACAGACATCAGGAGGGATAGAAACGGGCCCCATATCTGTCTGAGATGTCTTTGAATCTGGAAATCCAAAAGTGTTGTACAGAACAGGGTGTAACCATGATCTGGTTAGGGGTAATTATGGTAGGCAATGCCAACAGCAGGCTGCAGTCCTTCTCATGTTCCCCACCACAACTGCGCACAAGCTGGCAATTTAACCCTGATGTAACTATTTCATTGTAGTCAGGATAAAACAAAAATACAAATGGTCCACTATGTATAGGTAGGAAATGAGGAATCCTGGAAAGGAATCATCCTATTCAGCAGGACAGACAGGAGACCTGACCCTGCAGCCCCGGCTTACTTAATGACACGATTCGGACTGCAGCATGCTCACCTCCTGCATCAGCACCACTGAAGCACATTCAGAGCAGGAGCAGAGGTTAGACGGTGTCTAGGACAAGGACTGCAGCTCTCCTTTGCTCAGCTTGTAGACACATGGCGATTGCTGCCTGAGCTGCATAAAGGCTTATGCTGTCTGTATTTTATTTTGTGGGTAGTGCGGGTTGTTGGGTTTTATTATTTTCTCTTTATGCAAGGCTAACATGGAGTGTAGAGCTGGTTGCTGGTCAGTGGGGACTGCAGTTGGTAATAAAGGTCTGTTTTCTCACTTTCTCTATTTTTGTCTCTGGGCAGGATGAGGCACATCAGGGGAAAATCTGACTTGAAACAGAAGCTCAATTTTAAGTTGGGAGTTAGACAGTCCTGCCGAGAGAGGTTTGCTTACACCACAGCTGTCCATCATCTCAGGGCACACCACTGTGACTACTCATGCAATGGCAACCCCTGGGGTTTGGTGACACATCTCTCTTGGACAATAGGTCTAAAGTAGGGTACAGTATTACACCAAACCCAGATCCCCTCATTAATGTGCAAAGTGGTGTTTTGATACCTGGGGCAGGATGTCTGCCTGGTTGTCCCCCAGCTCCCACATGTCTTGTGAGCATACTGAAAAGGTGATATATAACCTCTTGTAATGAGGGAATGGTCTTTATCAGGCACTAGAGTTGGGACTCCTGGGTATCACACCTTTTTGTCCTGTTTCGGGCACCTGCAGAAATTCTATGTATCCTTTCAGCACAGAGGTGTGTCTCTGTGAGACCCCACTGGTGGTCTGCTATTTGCAGAAGGATTTTTTGCTTGCAAGAAGAATTTTGCAATCACCAAGTGAAAACTGCTCTTTGGAAGGACTCTGGTTTTGGTACAAGCTTCTGAATCTCTCCAGGTGAGTCTTTTCAACAAGGTCACCGGATATCCTCACATCTGCTCAGATGAGGAGATGAGTGAATCCAGCTGAGCTGCATTTTGTGTGTGCCCTCTCTAAAATGAACTGCAGAGCTGATGAATTCTTTACTCGTTGCTCCTGCCAGGTCTGGGAATTGCAGCTTCTTTCAAAGCTCAAGTGAAAAGTGCAGAGGCCAGACTGCCACAGCACCATTGCAAGTGTCAGCTGAGAGACAGGCTGCAGCAAGCCTAGGCATGTACCAGAGTCGTCGCCCAGTCTGGGAGGGGGGATGCCAGCCGCGCTGCTCCATGGACAGCACTGGGATGTTTTTTTCCTGTAAATTTGGTTTTAGGCAAGGGAGAATCAGTGCTCAGCACTGCTGGAGATGGGAGGAAAGGCTTGCCCCCTCTGAATTGCTGGTCAGTAGATGTTGCAGCAAGAGTCTGTAGCTGATATTACTGGATTTTGTTTTTTGGTGGTATAACGATCCAGAATCTGGCCTAGGGTGAGGGTGTTTGTGCTTTGGCAGTGGGTGTGAAAGGAGAAACTCTAGAGGGTTGGGCGGCAACATGCTAGTTCTGTTCTCTTCCGTAGATGGCCTTCCGGAGACATGCTGGGTGAGTGGAAAATGTAATGAAATTCCCAGAGCCTCCTGGTGCACTACCAAGGTATTCTTGCCAGCTTTCCAGCCCGAGATGTTGGTGCAGCTGTAGGGGCCAGCTCTGCAGATAGAGCTGATCACAGATTAACCCCCACCATAGCAGGAGGATTACTGAGAGAAATGTTTTCTTCACCTGTGAAACAGCACACACTGTAGCTACGGTTGCCTTTTGGGTAAAATTAGCTGAATAAAGGTCTCGCAGTAGATCAAGCTCTCTTCAAACTGCCTTTCTTTTTTGAAAGCTCATTTGTTTATTCTGGTTCACAAACTGAGCAGTACAAATGGCAGTAAAAATGCAATGCATCCCGAATTCTAGCTGTGAGGATGCGTTTCATGACCACTGCAGTCTGCACAAGGTCTTTTAGATCCAAACCATCTGTGGGGCTCAGAGTATGCAAACTATTCAAGTTGTCTTAAAGATTTACCAGGGAGCAGGGCCTTAATGTGCCAGAATCTGTAAGAAAACAGAGACCTGCACCACTGACAGTCCTGAGGGTCTTGTTTTAAGCTTCTATTGAATAGATTGATCATTGTCCTGCAGCATTTAGTGGTGGAGAAAAAAGCAGGAAGGGGATTTAACAAGTGTCTCATATGGTTTGTGTTGTCTCTGCTATGCTGAACCTTTCTTTCTGCTCACACAGCAGGGTTTTTCTTTGCCTCTGTTTCCTTTGTGCAGATGGTAGCAATAGGTTTCGTTTCCCCCCCAGCCGTCAACTTAACAGCCTTGGCGAGCTTTAGTTTGCTGGCTAGTTGTGGGTGGTGCTGGAGGATTGCTCCACTCAGTACATTTCCAAGACTGGCTTTTTAACCCAAGCTCTATAAAAACAAACTTTGTTTGTTTGTTTGTTTGAGAGAAGGGACCTTGGGAAAGCTGATACGAAATTTGCTCTGGCTGTATTTTGTCCGCTGGAGTTGGCTTTGTGTTGCATTAGGATAGCAGATTGGCTTCTTGCACAAATCTCCCACAAGCAATGGGCTGAATTGGGAAAAGCTGGTGAGCAGAGGTACTAGAAACAATCTTCTGCTGTGTTAAAGCATCCACAGGAGGGACTAATGAAAACTCTGGCCTCATATCTCCAGACTCCACAGAAAAGCTTTCTAATCCATCCAGTTGCACAGATCAGCTTCAGAATACGACATCTTAAGCTTGTGAATTTGCAACACAATTTTCTCTTCTTTCCCCCAGCCACAGTAACCCAATAGGATATCAAAGAGCAATTGTAGCGTGGCAACCCCTCACCATTCTCCAGCAGTACCAGTAGCAATATTTAGCTTGCAGAGAAATTAGTGGTCTGAACTGCTCGATTGATACAGATGCTGATGCAAGTGGATTCTAACCAGAAACAGGTGAAGAATTACCATTTCTGGTTTATAAATGTAACAACTCAACCCAAAGGAAGAGATGGGCACTAGGTTTCCTAAACCTTTACAGAAAGCCTATGGGAGGGACATAAACTGAGCCAAGTGCTCCTGAGTCTGCGTCCTTGTGCCTTTACTACTCTATGTTTTTATATATATATGTGTGTGTGTGTATATTAAAATATATAACATACATAGTGTGTATATATGTACAGTATATACAGTTTATATGCTAAGGGAACTTAGCACAAATTTAAAGTTCTTTCATTGCCTGCCTGCATGCCTTCTAACTCCAAAAGCTCTGCTCTTGGCATCTTTCTGTAGAACAGCAGCATGTGTGGGCACATTTGGATTGGCAGCTTTGTGCATACTTGGTGCATCTTCACCTTTTGGGGTTTACTTTGTGGTAGAGACTGCAGGACCCAGGCTTTTGGCTATCTCCTCTGTCTTGAGGATGTAGTTTGAAATATTCGCTCATCAGGTGTTTCATTTAAACTTGGTTCTACTTGAAAAAGAACCTGTATATCCAACATGCTGCAATGCCAGGAACAACAAAAGATACAGAGCCACTGCTCAGCCTTGCATTTGTTTTTCACATGTGTTCCAGGACTGCTCTCCTCAAACCTCACTGGTTGTTTTCATCTGTTGCTAGAGCCGTATGTCTCCAAAGGAAGGACCAGCTCTGCCATTTGAACAATCCTCTTCCATCTGCTGCTACTGCTCCTATTACTGTAGCTCTGTGTGAAGTGGCAACTCAGTGACGCCAGGCTTGCAGACACTTCATCAGTCTATCTGTCATTGCTTGTGTGTTTCCAATAACCCGTGCGAGGTGAGGTCATCACAAACTTGCATTTTAGTGCTGGGCTTCAGTGGTTTAAGTTTGCTAGGAGTAAGACCACTGCCATAGGCAGTTAGGCTAGCTAGGATAAAAATTCACTGGGTGTTCAGACCCGCTATTCTTGGGGAAACAACAAACTGCTGTTGCTGCGAGTTAGCTCCCAAATGTGGTCTTTACAAGCCTGCCGTTACCGTGAGGGATAAGACCATGAACAAAAACTAGTCAGGCCTATTCCACAGTTTCAGTTCTCTGTAGGTTAAACCTATTCTCTAGGTTTAATTCTGACCTCCAGCTAGGCTTTTATTTCAGTGGAAGCTGTAGTCTGCACAGCTGGCCTCAGATTTCCTGGGGGAGTAAGCAAAAGGGAGTCAGAGATGCTTCTGAAGTTTTCTATCCTTATCAATGTGCAATACTAGGGGTAAAACCAGGCCTCTCTCAGAGCATTGGAGAGGCCAGAAGGTGGTCTTTGCTCTGCGTGGGGTTTTACTGAGGTGGTTGTGGACTGCACGGCCTGCAACATAAGTTGTTTGTTTTAATTTACAAATTAAAAATAAAACCATGTTTATTTGCATCAGTTGAGGGGTCTTTTTCTCACAGCTGCTTGAAAAGCGAGCTCTAGCTGCCAAGTAAAATAAGGTTTAATGTTACAACGTGCTCTGGGAGGGGGTGAGCTGGTAATTACTCTGCAGGCAGTAAGACACTAGTAGATACAATATGTAGAAATCCATGTGAAGCGCAGAACTCGGCCGTGGCTTGTGGCAGACATGGCGCTGAGCTGCAGGAAGGTGCTGCAAAGTGGCAGCCACCTACAGCGAGTAATCCCTGTGACTGTGTAGGTGAGGAAGCCGTGTCCTCAGGGAGGCTCTTAGGAGCAATTCTCTCTTGCCACACACTAGTTGCCAACCCATGTCTGGCATTCCTGTTGTGGAAAGCTAGTCGGGAGGTGGCTAGAATCCCTGGTTTCCTTTTAGTCCTCTCTTGTCAAGCTTTGTGCTCTGGTGAATACTGGAAAACATGCTTGTTATGTTGGGCAGTGGTTTGCTCCTAAAAATTGATGAGGAGAAAGCTCATCTTCCCAGGTCTGCTTTCTCCTCTTGCTGTGTGGACGTGTACAGTCTCTGTGAGGTCTGCGTGGGCTCAGTGTTGGGGACTGCTCTTTGCCTGCGAGGTGCCCACAAGCCTTCAGGGAGGACAGTTGTCAGATGGGGATCTGTTTTTTTTCATCTCTGTTCAATGCCGATGAAGTGGTTTGCAGGGCAGTCATGGCTGGTGTGGTCTCAGCTGTGTTTCATCTGACTCATCTGGTACAGTGGAATAAATGACCAGGATCTAAATGTTGGTGTACTGTGGCTGAATCTGAAAGCCCGAATATCAGTACAAACAGTGCGGTGCTAGGTACCATATTTATTTACAGAAGAGACTTCCCCTGCCTTTAGGGGATAAATGCAGGAAAAAGAGAGTAGGCAAGGCAGAGGAGGCTGAGAGGCTGGACTGTTTGACAGCTACATGCAGGGGGCAGAAATTCAAGTCAGATCTTTTGAGGCTGACCACAAAGACACTCTTTCCTCTTGTTAATGCCAAGGAAACATGGAGGAGTCTGACCAATAGTCCAGAACACATGGAGACAAAGTCCTTTCAAACTGCTGGAGGGTCTCAGGCTGGTTGTGTTGACTGGGCTGAATGAGAAAGGCTGTCTGCAGAGCAGCTTGCAGTTCTTACCTGTGTCTTGCAGCATGACAAGGCATATGCCTGTTCTGTGTTGGTGCAGCCAGAAGCCTTCTGTTGCTGGACCTTCTTGACTCTGGAGTGCTCTGTGACCAGAATTTAACAAGGCAGTTTACAATGGCTTTGACACCATTTGGGCAGATGAAGCTGGCTCAAAAAACATCCACCCACTTGCTAAACAATGCCTCAGGCTCTGAACACATTAAACTGTTGCTCTGCTCTGCTGCTTACATGCAGCTTTCCAGGTGGAGTTTGTTTTTGATGTTATCCATCCCCCTTGATGGCTTGTGAGCCGGCTAACTCTGACTCCACCTCCCATCTTTCCTGTCTATAATTTGTATTATAATTTTTTGGAGCCTGCTTGTTGCAAAGTCTTGTACAGACAAAGAACATTCATTTCATTTCAGAAAGCATCTCTGTCCTTTCATTTGGTCAGTGAGCAAAAAAAACAGGAGCAAGACTTTAATAAAAAAAACAAAGGACACTACATATTTGTTGGAAAACTCCAAGTCCAGTTAAGCACTCATCTCATAGGGATGCTAGGATGGTCGGGTTTATTGCAAATTCTATCCCTGTTTTGTTTAAGAATTGGTGATTTGGTGCTGGATTTGAGTTATTGGAATTGCAGAGACATGAAATTTTGGAGAAACCTTGATTTCAGTTCAGTTTGATGCGCTGGAGATTCCAGTTCTGAGTCAAGCTTTTTAAAAAAACCCAACAATCATCCCACCAACAACTACTTTCTTTTTTTAACCAGAAGCATATAATCTTCCTTGGAACTGTTCTTAAGTGCCAGAAGGTCGAAGAGGTGGATATTGTGAGCTAGCACAATTGGTGGCAAGGATCATGCTTTTTTAGGCTTTACTAATGCAGATCAACGTGTATATGTGTTGGAACTTTAGAGTGAGTAAAGAACCAACAGCTGTCTGCAATATTGCCACAGTTGGCTGGGAAATGGCCCAAACACAGAAAAGTTTCTTCTTTTTTTTTAAGGAAAAAAAAAAAGAGAGAGAAAAAAAAGTAGCTGTCTTCAAGTATGTTTGAAATAATGAAAAGAACTGATGTGCAAAGCGATTAAGAGATCTTTGAGGATCAAAAGCCTTGATTCAGTTTTGCCAATGGAACAAAACTTTTCATCTGTTCTTATGTGGACCTTAAAGTAGGGCAGAAGGGTGTAGTTTTTAAATGATTTCATTTCAAAATTTACTTTGGGCAGGGGGAAAGGGTTCTTTCTGTTTGTTCTTGCTCTTGTTATTCAGTGTCCTTAACACAAAAGGCCAGCCTGGCTCTGAAATGAAGAGCAGGGTCGTTCTATGAACTGGTGGTTCATTAGTCTCCTTTTGATATGTCAGAACAGTAAGGGACCCTTTTATTTTTTTTTTCCCCTTTCTAGTAATGTCTGTGTTCTTAAATCAAGACATCTTCCCTGATCATGCTGCAGTGGCTGAATCTTTTTCAGAGATTTCCTAAGTGGGTTGTACCAATAGCGCTCATCTTGTGCAGACAGAGCATACAGTCAAAAGTTAGATGCATAAGGAAGCCAAAACCAAAGATTTTCAATGCTCCATGTCCCAGCTTTGTGTTTATTTGGAGCTGGATGGCCCCCAGCACAGTAAATCTGTGTTTGTTTTCCCTGGTAGCTCCTCGCCAGCAGGACCTTAGTGCAAGTGTAGCCTTGGGAGGATGTGATAAGGGAGGCTCAGAAGTGCACATTGCTGGATTCCAGCACTGCTAGCTCATGAGCAATGTGCCCTTGGGGAAGGGGTGACAGAAGTAGCAGCAAAAGAAGGTGAAGGGATTGAGAGCAAAGACAAGAGAAGGAGACGACAAAACTCAGGAGTGCCCTTGTCTTTGGGTTTCTGCAGGGGACAGTGGAAGAGCTCCCTCTTCCTGTTTCAGCCTGCTCCAACCATTGCAGAAAAAGAGCCTTCCTTGCAGGCTGGAGTGCCTCAGTGGTCCCAGCATCCACAAGGCAGTATTTCTTTCAGCGTGGATTTGCATACTGGAGAATCCCCAGGACAGCATGGATTTGCTCTATAGGTTCCCCAGACCAGCTCTGCTGCATCATACGCTGCCACTAAAGGGTTAGTTCTCAGAGCATTCATGGCTGAGTTGCAGGATTGTTGGGTTTCATGACAGAAATTGCCTCGATGGTGGAGGCTGTGTGTTGGTCCTGTCTCCTTGCAAAAGAATTGGTGACAGCAGAGTTTGTGTTTCTGTTGCCATTTCAGAGACTTTACTGAGTAGGCATCTCGTGCCACGGCAGCACAGGTGCTTCCTGTGGCCTGCAGCTAATGTACTTCTGGTGTGTGGTTTCCTGATCTGTCCTAACTCAGGTCAGATGGTAGGTGTGCTCTAACCTATTCAGTAGGGCATTTGTGATGTGCTGGTTTAAAGCTTGTTCCCTCTTCTAAAACTTAATTATACAAGTCTTATTTTGTCACCACATGTGCAGCAGAGATGGGAGCTCCCATTTATGCTGTTAGGGGAACCACATCCGTATGCTATGCAAACTCTGTCATGCTCTAGTGACATACCAATAGCAATAGTGGAAACCTGAAAACAACATCAGCAAAAGCTGAAAACTCTGTATTCCCATGACAGCGCAATGTTGTCCATTGCAGGCTGGAAAAGTTTTGCTGGTGAAAATTGCTAGCAAGGTGTGGACTGCAGAGTGAATTAATCTGCTTTCTTCTTTGGCCTATTTCTAGATTAGCTCTTTCTGCTATTCCTAGCATTCCTATATCCGTATCAGTGGCAGGAGTGAAATGTCACCATTGATACAAACCCATTGTATAAGTTTGTAATCACAAGCCATTTTGTGAGCAATATGATGGGTGAAAAAAATTACCTCCTAAGGCCTGGTGATCTCCACCTTCTTGGACTTGAAAGCAGGCATACATTAATTTACTGCATATTTTTATACTGCTCTAACCATCGTAAGCACATGTCATTTCAGCATAATATAAATTCTAATACAGTTGTGAACAGCAAAAAAGAGTAAAGACAACAGCCCTCATGCCTGCCTTTGGGGTTGAGGGGTGGAGATTAGATTGTCCATGTATTATGTTTTGGCATTAGCTTCTCTCCTGATGTTCACGTAAATAGTTATTTTTAGGAAGATCATATATTTCTCAGTAATTGTTTTAAACGCATCAAAGAGCTCACTGATATAAAGCCTGTGATTTATGGGTTCCCGCTACTTTTTAATAGCTGAACTTAAATCCTGGATTCACTGAAGCCATTTGGAAAATTGGTATTATTCCAAGCTGGAGCAAAGGGAGGGAGACTGGTATTTTGCCAAGATCAGCAGTGATTCATTCCCACATTCATGCTCAGCATCCAGTGAAGGGCAGAAGCTGGGAATGCTGTAAGGAGAGCTAGCAAGAGATTATCATGTTGAAGGTGAATCTGCCCTACTCACTCCCTCTGCTGCTAGATAAGGTCTTTTGAATGAGGAGGACCAAATCTGTCATGTTTTTCTTTCATCCCCTCTAAAAGCTGATTTATTCATAGAAGCCCCAAGCCAACTAACTCGCCTCCTGTCTGCATAGAGAGAACTGAATATTGGCTGTCCTGAAGAATGTCCCTGTAGGGGTGAAGGACTGGAGAACACCTCAGGATAAATATACTTTGGAAATCCCTTACAAAGAGATGTTTTAGTGACTACTTGGAATGAAGCAATGTCTGTATCAGGTTAGCCCAGCAGTCTCTGGCAGTGTGAGTCGGAGCCCTGAGGGACCTGTAAAGGGACAGGGTGGACCCAGGACTCATTGCTGGCACATTCTGTCACGCTCCAGTGATATTGGGCCCCTCGACACCCTGAGTGAGAGGTGATCACAGAATAAATTAGATTGGTGATAGTGTAATTTAGATTAGGTGATATATCTTGAAGTAATATAAAAAGTAGAAACTTGTTCTGGCCTAAGATTTACTTGATTTTGTTTAGCCTGAGGACATCTATGCTTTTGGTGCCTGCACCAGGGTTCAGACTTCATCACCTAGGGCAAAGAGCTAGACAAATAGTCACTAATACATGGGTGTCAGGAATGAAAGGGGCTGCCTGTCCATCCAGGAGTCTGTCCTAGCTCTGTCCCTCCCTTGTCTGTGCAGCTCACAGGGGCTGTGCTCCAGCTGCACATCCAGTAGCTGCGGCCGTGCTTATGGGGAGAGTGAGGCTTTTACAGCAGCGCAGCAGAAATACTTCTTGGTTGTGAGCCCCTTGGGAACTCTCTTTCCTCAGAGAGATCTGTCCTCCTTGTCCTCGGGCCAGCTGACAGTGGAGTAAAATTTCTCATCGTGTTTCAGCTCTCCCAGCCCTGGGAGAGAAGCACAGGGAGATGGTAAAGTGAATGGAGCCAAGTATCCCAGCATGGTTCAGTCCCAGCAGAAAGGAAAGGGCTTTTTTTTCCTCTTTTGCAGAGCAGGGGCACAGCCAAAACAGTATTTTCTTCTTTTCCTGATGTGATCATCCCTGTTGCGTATGTTTGAAATACAATAATTCTGAGAGCACTGCTGTGTGATCAGGAGGCAAAAATAAGCAAATTTGTATTTGCGGATAAGAGGCAGTAATAAATCCCTGAAGTTCCAAACACATAGAGGAGCATTGACTTCTAAATACCAGAAATTCTAAGTCCTTACCTTGCTAATTCATGTGGCATTTGGAGGGGCTGTGGACTTTTATTTCATCCTGGTATTTGTGGCATTTCCTGCCATTAGTATAGGAAAACCCTTGTGTGGTAAATACCGGCTTTTTTCTCCTTGGTGGCAACCACTGGGACTTGGGTTCATGAAAGGCAAACCATCTGTTTCAGTACTGAAGGATCTCAGAGGTACCTGGGAAGGAAAACCTCATTGGGGTTGAATAAGGATTTTGGTACTGTGATTTGGTACTGAGCCAGCTGAATGGCTCTGAGCAGAATAAATCTGGTCTTGAAATCCAAGGGTCTGGGGCTTAAAATTCATTGGCTGATTTCAAAAGCTATAGCTTGGAAATACTATTGATAGTAATTTCATTACAACCTCTTAAAAGCTATCTGCATATAAAGGTTTCAGGTACAAGTGTTGGCCCCAAGCCTTCAGAAATTGCTGGGTTTATTGCAGATTAAACTGTAGATTGGGCTGTTTAGATTTGTAATGGAAAAATATTAGCCAACGTA
>VZTV01057103.1:0-14373 GCA_013400875.1 Anhinga rufa
TTAGGAAGGAATGACAAGTGATTTCATAAATATCTTGTCACAAAACAGGTTAGAAGATTCTGTCTGACCATACACGGAGTTATGTCTGAGCGGAAAAGCAAACCTGATGCTGGTCCCACTGGAACGTATTCCTGTTGTTCATGTAGTGTATCTTCTCCCCAGCTGGGGTCCATGCCAGCTTCCCAAATAATCCACACTGAGGCAGCAGAAATGGAGATGGAGGCCTGTACTTAGAGAGGTCCTTGGCCCAACCTGGGACCCCTGTATCTCTATGTAAAGAGGTATAGCAAGACCCAGCTGCAACCAGCATGCCAAAGCAGGGAGACTCAGGTACCTGCCCATTGCTGGGCTCATTGTGGTTCTTCTGAAGTTTCCAGCTGCAGTCTGGCAGGGTACAAGATGTGTGGTCAGGTTCCTCACAACAGTGCTATGGCTATGACAGAACTGCTAAAACACAATTCAGAAAAATATATATTTACTGGCAGTTTTCACTAAAAAAAGAGAAAAATTAATCAGTGTTTATGCCTGAGACTGAGCCTAGGCACCACAGCCCATCAGTTTAATGACCTTTGCAACACGTTGCTTGCAAGGCTTTCTCTGTCCTGCTTCAAAAATAGTTGTATCGCCAATAGGTTTTATTTATGGGCAGGCAAGAAGGTCTGGGTAGCCTTGTCAGTCCTCTCATCAGCTTCATGGAGTCATTACAGCCACTAGCTGTTGAACATCAATGTGCTTTTATCTCTGTCAACTTGAGTACAAATACATTTCCCACTCACCCCACTCCCTTTGTCCCCTGCATCATCATTACTACTATGGAAAAAAAAAGTAAGGTGAGAAAACTGCCAAAAAAATGCAATGCTGAAATACTCTAAACCTTCTAGAAAAACACAATCTTAACTTCCTCACCAGTCTTTTAGAAGTAGTGAAGAGAATTGTTAATTGGTCTTCTTGGATATATGCCAAAGAGACAGACTGCTTCAAAATGGTAACTTATTGACCTTTTCATGGGTACAAGATTATTTATCTGGCTCTCATTAGGGAGAGCTGTGGCATTGTCTGTTTAATAATGCAGTGATGGCTTTTCAAACCTATTTTCTTTCCAAAATTAGTTCTCATGTGTAATCTGTGTCCTTTGGTTCTTTTTTACAGAGGATTTGTCAACGTCCTGTATTAAGTAATCCCATCTTAAAATAGAAAGATTTAAATGTAATACTCTTTTCAGATCAATTTTGAGGGCATACAGCTGGATTCTTGGAGGGGAGGGGAGGGGATACGTAGGCCCCAAAAGCATGAGTTTTACCTGCAAAATAGTTTGCATTGTGGAGAGCAGAGCCCAGCATCAAAATCTTGCGGCTGCTTGTACCTGCCTGGTCTTACTTTGTGGACTACCTGGCATGCTCCCTAAACCCAAACCTGTATTTGCTGTAGATACAGCAAAGTCCACAGAACTGCTTGACCCTTTGCATGGAGTTGGCTCTTCAATAAAAAGAAGTGATGGTCCCCTGCTTCTTCTTACGTGGCAGCCTTGCCCCAGAAGTGGATGTTGTGGATTATAGGCTCAGTTTAGCCTGCAAGGCTGGGACACATGACTCAGAGGAATCTCTTGCTGGAGTCAGGCTCAGGTGCAGTATAAAGTAACCAGCATGATTAAGGGACACAAAAACAATGCTTCCTGAGTGAAGTTGTATTTATCTCTGCCTACCCTGAGTTTGCAATTTAGCAAATATCCACAATAAGTTGATGAGGTAAACTGTGTTCCCAGTTTTGTCAGAGTATCTCCTACTAATTTGGTGTAAAAAAGAGCAGGCGTGTTGCTATATCTGGAGATAAGCAGCCAGAATCTTCCAGGAATTAGTTTCTGCAAGATTTTTTTTCCTCTGCTGATCATGGTGCTATGTTTTCTTAAGTGCTGACTCCAGTAAGCCTTTTCAGAAAGACAATTAATGCTTTGGAAAGCAGCCACCAGCCATCTGAAAAAAGGGTTCTTTACCGAGCTGTTTATGCATGGCAAGGGGGGACTCAGTTATAACACAGATTAAAGAGGACACTTGTTTAAAGTGAGGCTACTAAGGATGTATACATTATATGGTAAATATATTGACAAAACTGTCCTGCAGGAAAGATATTCAGTGAATTGGATTATCTACATTCTAACAAGATTATCCACTTAAAGGCCTCTGGAGATTTGCTGGTTGAATAAAAAGAGAGGGAAGATCTAGGCTTCAGTCTAGCTAAATATTTTTTTAGTTCTTTTTCTGCAGTTAATTAAAAGAGCATCTTCTCCTTCTGCTAATCACCATTCTGTGCCTCTGTGCAATCAGTGCTTTGTGCCACCTGTAGATTTACTTCAATATGTAATGATTTGTCAAAGATGCTTTCCTCTTCATCTCATGCTGCTCAGTTGACACCAGTACAAATTGAGCCCTGAACACTTTGGGTTTACTGGAAAGATCAGGACTATGGCATTACCCAAGGCCTTGAACATCTTTTTTCACACGTGTATGGTGAAAGCCCTGCTAAGCAGTATGGTATTTTGATATGTTGGGAGTAAGTTGCCACTGGGAGCAGTGTTTGAATAGCATATGAGTACCATCATCTCTCATTACTGCCACATGAGGATTGAGATTTTCTTGGGAAAGTACTGTAGAAAGGAAAGCTTCTTATGTCTTCTCTGTCCTGCAGTAGCCACACAGTACTTGGCACAGCAGTTTGTGTCTTCATTTACCTACTAAAGTAAATGCATGCCATAACTCGTATTTAACAAGTGCCTCGTAGAAAGAATTGCATGCATTTTTAGCATATGACTCATTTAAAATTAAAGGCAGGTTTCAAATAAAACCCTGTACATCTCCAGTAATTTAGAGAGTGTACTTTAAAATACTGTAAGGGGGGAGTTACAGGTTCTTCTATTGCTTCTAATTTTTTTAGCTAACTCCTTTTACAAAGCATAAATGCAGGAGTACTTTAAATAATAAGGGCCTTGTGAAATCCACCTGCTTCATTAATCATGCTTTCTATTTAACTATATGTAATAGTTTTTCAAAGGCATTTTTTGTAGAGCTTTCTTGATCACACGTGACAGCTGTTATTTTTAAGCTAATGCAATGTCAGACCACTCTGACTCCTGAGACAAAACAGTCGTGACATTCAGCAACTTTCCTAAATTGGCTTCTTGAATATTCACTATAGTTCTTGAATTTTTCCTACGTATAATGCATTGCTTTTTGTTATGAGACAGATAACAAGTTGGCTTTTCAACATCTGAGGATATCCAGATACCACCTCAGGGAGCTCAGAGCAGTACTTATGCAAGTGAATGATTTATGGACCTATGTGTCACCCTGAGTGCCCAAATGTAGGATTTGGTTATCACATGGAGGTGTTCCGTTTCAGTTCAGATTATGAAACCTGCAACTCTCCTGAAATAAACCAGGTTCACAATAAAAATGAAATGAATGCTGTTACTTCTTCCCCTCCCAACCAGTGCTTTTCATCACCATTCAACTATTCAACAATTAATCTGCAAAAAATAAATCACATCCAGTAATGAAAGAATATTGTTCTGTTTAAGTGCCAGGATATACTACTAAAATGTTCCTTAAGGAACCAATATTCTCAGTGAAAAGTTACCTTCTCTGCCATCTCACATATTAAAGGTATAACTAAATTTTCAAGAACCCAAATTTTCTCTTTGTTTGGTAGAGTCAAAATGAGACATTTGGTGACTGGGTAAAAATTCCCAGCCAGTCAGAGGCCAGCCCAGTCCAGCTCCTCTCCCCTCCTGAGGTCAGCCCTCCTTCCAGCCATCAGCAGCCACCAGCCATCTCCTGCTGCAATGCAATATCATGTTTGTCCTGCCCTTGGTACTACTCTGGATAACAAAATCTGTTTAAATTAGACATGGTGCAGCTCTGTACATACCTGTGGGCACTGTGTTTCCTCTCAGGCTGTGGGCACAGGGTTGTCCTTCAGAGTCAGCATTTCTGGGATGGTGTTACATGGAGAGGAACCATAACGCGGAGGCCAGTAATGCTTGACGTGGTGGGATGGTAGTTAAATATGGAGGCTTAGGCCCATTTCCAGTCACATAAACTGCTGAAATGTTCCCATGTGTTCAGTTCCTCACTGTTGGAGGTACTGGGCAATAAAACATCCTAGTTCTCTCTTACTTTCATGAAATAATGTTATTTCCAGTGGAATTATTGTATCCTCTGTTAGAGTAGAAGGTTGAAATTGTGGTGAGTTGATATTTTGTCTTAAAAGAGCTACTGTGAAAATAATTTTCCTGTGTCAGTGCAGTTGATTTCTTAAAATATGGTTGGGAAATTAATATCAACAGTTTTCTGAGATCATCAGGAGGGACTGTGTAATTATCCAAGATAGGGTTTCTCCCTTAACTTCAATTAAGGGTTAACTTCAGGGACAGAATTCAGCATGTGCTTTGAAGAAAAGCCTTTTTTATGTTACATGTTACAAAGTTTCCTACTGGCAAACCTCCCATTTCTGGCTAAACTCTGCCATTTGTGGCTGCCATTTTAAGTCCGATGTTTTTTCTTCTTTGTTAATTATTGATTCATTCCTGGGGCAGAACAAATAATCTTCATCTGTTCTCTCCCCCTTAGGTTAATATCAAACACTGGCCTTCGGTTTTTACCTGCTGTCCATAAGGTCCACTCTTTCCAGAAAGTTTTACTGTAAGTTTTAATGTCTGCTTTTCAATTTTTAAAATCTCCCTTTGAATGTTCTCCGGCTCCAACAAAACCTTTCAAGATGCAATTCCCCTTGTGTTCGCTTATTAGCTTCATGGTAATGTTTTGGGTTGTAATTTTGTAGTCATTGATGATAATGTGGCCCGAAAGGTTTCCATTCTCTCTAGGTGTCCCTTCTACAATGTGTTATAACTTGCACTTTACAGACTGCTCTTCCTTTAACTATACAATGAGTGTGTGCCTAGATGGCCCAGGGGACATATTACAGCCTTTTACTCCTCTTTCACCAGTTGAAATCCAAACCAGGCAGGTGTCAGTGGAAATTTGTTGCCACCTGGTGACAGTTCTCTGGTCTGCATGGGAAGAGTTGATCTCAGAGCGGTTTTTTTGTGGAGAGGTGGCCACATCACAGAGTGAAAAAAAGGAAAAAATCACAGGGAAATATCTCTATGATGCTATTTTTTTTCCACTGGCAGTAAAACCGTCCAGAGAATTAAATATTTTTTTTCTATGGAAAATCCCAGTGCCAACAGAGAAAAAAATATTTGTGTAAAATTTTGAGTGAAATCAGGCTTTTTCTTTTCTGTAAACCCACCTTTTTTCTGTAAAAGATGAATATCAGAAAAAAGCTTGATTTTTTTTCACTGAAAAAGATCTTGACATAAATTTTTCAATCAGTTCTTAGTATAATTGAAAACAGAAAACCCAGGAAAAAAGCAATTATTTCTTCTCTTCCTTTGGACAAGATATATTGCTAATGCACAGGCAAGGTTCTGCATGTTCAAATCTTTGACTAGAAGATTTCAAGCTGCAGAAACATTAATCCTGCAATTGTCTTAGTAATGGCCATTAATAGAAATAAAAATGCATAGAAAACATAGAGGGGGAAGCCTGAATATAGTATACACACATATAAGATAAGAAATAAATTTCTATAATACACCTGACATACATAATTCTGAGAACTGCACTTCAGGGCTCCCCAAAATCATCAAGCAAATGCAACAGATACGGAGCTACAGAGCCTTCCTCCTGTATACCTTTATGTTTATCATCAGTCTTAACTAGACTTGAATTACTGTATCGTGCTGAGCAAGAGTTAATTTTTTTTCAGGTGAAACTCCTCGATTTCCTGTAAAATTTAGTACTGCTTTAGTCCCAAACTAGGCCTTGGTTCAAACCCTGGCCCCACTGAGGTCAATAAGAAAATTCCCCTTGCCTTCAGATGTACCAATATTTAAGTCCCAAAGATAGGTCTTGGTGGGTCAATGATGTTTATAAAGGGCTCGTGCAGATCCTTAGCAGAGGGATACACTTCACTTGTATGGGTGCCACACTCCATCCCTACTCCTACCTCTGCTGACCTCAGTTTGCAGAATGAGGCCTCTGAGTAAGTGTCATTTAATATAGAGTTGTGGCTGTATTCAACTGTCAACATGAGATAATTTTGGAACTGTGCTTAATTTCAAGCTTTGCAGATAATTCATTTTGTTCTGTGCTTTCCAACAGAAACAGCATGAAAACAGCCATATCCCCAGTCTAAATTATGAGTAATATTGTTTGACTTCTTTGAGGTCTATTTTGAGCAAGAAATAGAACATATATCTGCCATTCCTTCTTCATATCAGTCAAAACTGCTGAAAGACTGAAATGCCTACTTGTCAGTTCAACAAACTGACATTGACAGGGGCCCCATGTTTTAAGTTCTTAAGCACATACAAAGCTTATAAGCAACCCCATTGACATCAGCAAGAAAATTATTCGTGGGCTGGTAGGTACCCTGCTGAATCAGGCCAAAAATGATAATGGCTTTTCCTTCTTCTGGCTGGGAGGCTGCAAGAAGTGGTGGCCTCGCAGCCACTCAGCTTGCATTTTCTGGGCAGTATGTTTGCTGAAGAAACTATTTCATCCACCTCAGGTTTGTAAGACCCAAGCTTTTATGCATTTTAATGGCTTCAGCCCATTTGGGAGGAAAGTATGGGCGTGTTGGAAACGTCTTGCTCCAGCCTTTTTTACCAAGAAGGTTTGTGCTCTGCAGACAAAATGTCTTAAAAACTTAAGTCATCACCCTCTGCCTATAATAGTTCCTCAGACTGACTATAAGAAAAAATACTGTGTTTGAAATAGCTTATCATATTGAAAGGTTCACAGAGGTACAAAAAGGTGGTGTTTCTGCTGTATTTTATTTTTCAGAGATATTCAAGACAATATCAATATACGTACAATTGAAAGAAATTCATTCACGGGTCTGAGTTCTGAAAGTGTGATTCTGTGAGTAAAACATAGCAAATCCATTATTCACCTCGTTAGCTCATCTCTTCTCCAGAATAGGGTCAAGGGAAACAGGAGATGGACACTATTTTATGCACTTCCAAATTCAGCTTGAGATTTTAGACTTCTCCCCTACCCCTGAAATGTCTGTATTCTGTTTTCCTGTCATGAAAAAAAATGAATGCTTTTGTGGGTTTTTTTTTGTATTCTAATCCTGCTCTTTATTTTAGAAGCACAGCATAGAGCAAACTTAGTAATTACTGATGCCAAGGTTAAATATATTCCACCTACAATAACAGTTCCATGTGATACAAATTGTGTTCAAAAGAATGGATTCACTCTTAAATATTTACACTCAGACATATCATTCAAAGACATTTATTACTTGGGCAAAATATATACAGATGTTGTGGAAATGCGGTATATTTGTACACTATGTTAATGCATTGATACGGACAATTCACAATGCAGTTTCAAGCTGTGTGGTTAGATTACTCCACATTTGACTTGAATAGTAATGTTTTTTAATAAACTATCTGGCTTTTTTGATCCTTTCTGTTGGTATGTCAAAACGTACTCTTTGCTTGCTAACAAGCTGCCTTCATTTCACCTAGCCAGTGGCCAGACTGGAAAAATTTCCCACTGTGTGTGTGCAGTTTACTTCGTATACTGAAGCAGACAAGCAAGATCTCATTGACTGATTGGGCTCACGTTGATTTTGGTGGGTGCAAGGTCAGACCATCAATATTTGAAGAGAGGCCAGTAACAAGTCACTTAGCTGTTATCTCTCCTTTTTCCCCATCAATTATGCACAACCTCGGTCTATGTCAAGTTCCCTGAAGTTTTAAACACACACAGTTTTCTCAAATATATGTTCAAATCATGATACCCTAAATGTACTGGTTTATCTTTTCTCCTGTGATGATAATATTTGCTATGCAGGTGGGACTTTGTATTTTCAGAGTGCTGTGCTATAAGTACTGTATTTGTTTCCTTAGTACCACTAAGAGGTGAGATAAATACCCCAGATTTTTACTGTGATTTGACTTCTTTGTGCCACTTGAGCAGCATAAAATTGGCTTCCCTCTTTCCCTTGGATGTCTTGTTGTTTATATGATTACTGCCTGAGTATTGAAGGATAGTCTTCTCTGAGGACTTAAGGCTGCTGGTTTGCTAGCAAAATTCGCCTGGTTGGGGATCATGTCCTTTTCCAGCTGTTTTGCCCTGCCTCCTGCAACAGCCCCACTGCCACAGGCTCCACATGCCCACCAGTGTGTGCAGCAGCAGCAAGAGCTGTGCAAGCAGACCTGGCCACCACCTGCCTGGCAGATGATGTCCTGATTCTGCTTCTCCCTTGGCACAGGGACCCTGCATTTACTCTTTGAGAGTCCCTGATTAGGCTTTCCTTGTGCTGCGATGAACTTGTCTCATTTTAGACCCAAATATGCTAGTTTCTATACAAAACTGGCATTGCTATGCAATGCAATAGAAAGTTATTGTTAGAGAAACATCATTTTGTGAAATCTGGCATGTCAAGATGGCATTAAAAACACCCAGGACCCATTGGACCCCCACATTCTGGGGAAACAGAATTTTAGCAGGTTTAGCTGTGCAAGCTCCAAGCATGTTTAAGCCAGTAATTTAGATTGCATCTGATCTTACACTATGAATGGGATCTGCACAGACTGGAACTGTGTATACATTTGGTAAAGAAGTGTTAGAAATTTATGGAAGAAATTCACCTTGCTTCCAGGTGAATTTTAGAATGTGTTTTAAAAATACTGCTATAGCCATGCAATAGTGAGTAAAGCCCATATGTCCAAGCTCTGGATCTCTGCCTCCATTGTCACTTGCTGATAACGTAAGAGTTAGTGGAGTTAGTAAGGATGCTTGTTGAAGTAAGCAGAGAATTTGTCTTAATAGAAACTTGTCTATATAAAGTATAACGAGGTCTTGGGATTTAAGTAAAATTTTGTCTCTCTTTTCACTACTTGAATGTGATTAGCCAGGTTACAGGAGTGTATAGTCCACCTTGTATTGCAACAGTGACTCTGATTTTACGACCTTAGTATCTCATTGCATTAGCATTATATTTAGTGAGGGAACACAGGAAGTGCTAATACTGTGATTAAAAGCATATATATCAGCCTGGCAGCTATGAATGGATAAGATCAATGTAATATAATAAATGTTTTAAATGCTATAAGCGGGGGCATCTCTCATCTGTGCCTGCTCACTCATGTCTAATAGTGCTTGCAAGTGAAGGGGACGGTGACAGTTCTCCTGATCTGACCTGACAGACATTATAGACATGAAGCTATATAGACCTGCCTGTCATGGTCAAAAGGGTAATTCTTTCAGCCATACCCATAACTGATTTTCATGCTGACCTTAGCTTACCACCTCGGACCTTAGATAAGTGGGTCACTTGCATGCTCAGCTTTCAGTGTGAATTAGAAACAAAATATCCAGGTTTGCTGACAGTTTAATTAAATCAGGCCATTTTTGCCACCAATCAGACCTGTCATGACTGTTGGAGAGGGCATGAGTTGCAAAGTGATGTTTAAAGTGAGATGAAAGATTGCACTGTAAAGATTATAAATATAATTGACCCAAATGTAAAATTTTAGGACCGTGAAGGGAAGAGAGGGAAGGACGTTAAATGTTAATTAGTTAATGCACTGCTGTAAAAACTTGGCAGAAAGCCCCAGGAGCTTCCATTCCCAGGTTCATTACCTGTGTCTCCTCTTGGGGGAAGGAGCCCAGGGAGGTGGGACTGAGGCAGCAGAGCAGACAGGGAATGTAATTTGTAAAGGCAGCAGACTAGGAGGAGTTGCTTCCCACGCAGCTTGGCACCACTGCCACTTCCTTCCTGCCCTCCTGCCCGCCTTGGTAATGGTCAGCCTCCCTCCTACACCTGCCCCACTGAGAACATGAGACCAAGCACCACAGGCGGTGTATTTTTTTCTAATAACTGGCAAAGGTTAAACTGTGGCCCAGTGTTTCAAAAGCATCTTGAAAAAAGTAAAACTAAGTGGCACTGACAGCACCAGCAGAAAAGTTCTGGTCTCACCCCTCCTGGGATTAAATTGGAACAGCCTCACTGCAGCCTTCCCAGGGGAGCTGTGAGCACTGCCAGCGTCTTCATCAGCTCTGCCCTTGCTCCAGAAAGTTACTCTAGCTATCATTGCTGATGGTAGCACTCATCTGCCCTATTCATGTGTGCACTCTCCAAAGCCTTCCTTCAACTACTGGGATCTTACAGGCTAGTATTCATAGAAATTTCATCATTTGAATATCCATTTAATAATTTTATTTGTTTTATATCCCTTTCACTGATTTGAATTACATACATTTTAGTTATGAAGCATGAATAAGAACCCAAGGCTTTTTTTTTTTTGCAGATGGCTAAATAAAAATGGGATCCGGGAAATTGAGAATCATGCATTTAATGGAACCTACCTGGACGAGCTGTAACTATTTCTGTTGTTTGCTATTCTGAAAAGCAATTATTAGAAGGTAGTAACTGCTGCAAGCTATTTTTTTAAATCTCAGATTGTTTTAGCATCAATATTGTTGTGTTTTTCAGAAATCTAAGTGATAATCACAACCTAGAAAAATTACCAAATGACATCTTCCAAGGAGCCAATGGGCCTGTTGTTTTGTAAGTAATATTCAAATTTTTTTTCATTATTAACTCCCCAGAAAAGAACAGAAAAGAAAATGTAAATGACAAATCTTGGAATTCAAAACTGGAGGTATAGTTCTGAATATAAAAAAAATGGAAGCTGTATTGACATTTCAGTCTCGATCTATGTTTTCACTTTGTCCTCAAGTTTTTGGCAGTATTTGGATCCAGGGATTTAGATCCATATTCCTCTCCACAGTGATTAAGGTCTGTAAGAGAGTAGTTTTACTTCATTTTTTTCCAGAGAAAAATGGTGTTAGTTTTTTGATTGAGCAAAATCAAGAATAGGTGAGTGGGTCCTCGGTGCTTAAATCTGATTTGCTTACCACTGAAGATCTACTCCTGCATCTCTGAAGCTTAATTCTAAAGATAAAATCCCTACCCTACAGGGATAGGGATTGGGATGTCCCTGTAGGTATAAGTATGAGATCTATCTCATGCAGTTACAGCAGAATGTCTTTGGTGGGTGATATGCTGGAAAGCAAGATCTCTGCAGTAGAGAATTCAGCAGTAGGATGCTAATGGATCTCAGTCACCATTACCTCAAGCCATGATTTGCCATGAGGTCTGAAAATGCTTGAGTGTGCACAATGTTTGTGTTTCTGAGCACAAACCACAACACATAAAAGCTGCAACAGAGACATGGGAGTCTTTTTTTGTCTTGCCAATTCATCAAAGCCTTTCTCTTTTCCCATCTACCCTGGATGTCCAGAGAGGGCTAGGAGTCACCCAGAAAGGGTGAAAAGGGGTCATTGGAGCTGTTGGGAGATTTTACACAGAGGCTAGAGTGGTTGGAAATCTAAAAAAGAGGGAGAAATGTCTGGTTAACTTTGAGTTCAGATCAGAGCTCTTCTGAGGACCTTTTTAACACGTTTTGATGGTCAGTGCTCCTATGATATAAAGACCAATGGTATGGGTTACTGCGTTCTGCTCCACTCCCATCACTCCCTCAAAGCATCTTCCTTTTTTGGAAAAGGCTGCCAGGGGAGCGTCTTTTCAGCAGTAATATCATTGATGTTTCTTTGGAAAAGCATTGTTTCCTGTAGCGAAAAGTAAATGCATTTTCTTTGCAAGCTGTAGCTGATACAATCATATTCTGCAGGTTTATCAAATTGATTTGGCTGTAGTTCAATTTCTAACACCAAGTTATTTGTGCAAGAAGTTTTTTGTTCCATTACCAATACATCCATTATTCTATGGATGGGAAATTACGTTTTTATCCTGACTGAGATCATGAAAGAAGAGCCTTCTTACTTATCCGCCACTGTAGCGTACACTAGGAATGTGCCTTCACTTGTGGAAATGATTGACCCATAATCATATCTTTGCTGGGACAAATAGTGTTGTTGCAATCAAATCTTTGTTGCAGACTGCAATATTTTATTAGAATGAACGTTAGGATGTTTTAACTCTTGATCTTCCTGAACCAGTGTTTTACAGTCAATTAATACCAACTTCTATTTTATAATTCAACATATTAAAATAATGTGAAACACAAACACAATTAGTAATGTCAGAAAGCACCGATCTTAGCCCTTATACAGGCTACACAGGTTCACAAATCAGTTCCTCTGTCAAGCTTACAGCTCTTGGCTGAACTAGAATATCTCTTTTGGAAAGACATCAAGTTTTGAGTTAAAGGATTTCAGCGCTGACAGTAGGCAAGTAAATCAAATGGCTAATTACTCCCACACCTTTACACATTCCTTCTATACAGAAATACACTGTACTTCCAACTTGGAGTTTCACAACTTCAATTTTCAGCCAGATTGTTTCATTTAATCATCTTCTGGTGCTCACAGAGCTGTAGAGGGTTACACCACTTTTTACTGAAGTCCTTAGGAGTTCTCTGGCTGCGTCCTGACTCAGATGCAGGGCAAGATATGTCTGTGGTCCATCCTATTCTTGCAATTTGTCTTCAAGGGGAAACCCACACATGGGGCCTCGGGAGAGCTTCAGTAGATCCCCAGCTTGACAGCTGAGTCCCTGAAGCATAGCCAGAGATCAGTTTAGATACAAGCACAGAGAAAATTGTTCTCACCAATCAGTCTAACCCTCTCTGATTTCTGCTCCACTAGCCACTTCTTGCTATGTCTATATGTTCCTTTCAGACCTCATCAGCTGGTCAGTATTTTTGCTAATCCAACAGAGACTCCCAGTGGGAAAGGGAAGTGATTGGAAGAGAAGTCAGATTCATTTTGCTGTTCCTGCACCGGCTGCTGTCAAGGCTGATGACTAGCAGCCAAGCAACAACAATACAAGAACATGTATTCTGGTTTGATTTCCTACTGCCACTTTGTCATCTTGTTCATCATGCTTATTTAATTTATCAAGCCTCTAATTAGAGAGGAATATCCCAAAGACCCTCTGCACTGGGGTCTGCTTGTGATAACTCAGTGGAATAAGTTATTGAACTTATTGTGCACAATGTCTGCGGTTGCTGTTCAGGGGTCTGTCGGTGCAGTATTAATAACTATCCCTAGGAGACATACCAACAAACCCTGCAATAGTGTTCGAAGCACTTTCTTTAACTGTCTTCTGTTTATGTGCAATAATGAGCATAAAAAGAAAGATTTCTAAAAGAATAAAATTTTTTCATGGAAAAATATTTAATATTTATTAAATTATTTAGAGATGCCGACATCCAGTAACATTTTATCTATTTTTAAGTCTAGGTGATATTCCTATTTATATTTACTTGTTATTTCCACCCAGTGTAATAACAGTTTGGACTCAGTAAAGATTTTTATCTAACAAGCCAAAGAAAACATTTTCCATGCTTCAGAATTATAAGCCCTTGTGAAGTTTCATATGTTCTTAATGATGCTATGAGTGATGCTGTCTGTGGATTTAGGCAGAAAACTGCTGTTTAGTTGTTGAGTCATGAGCATATACTCTAGGTGGCAGTTTTCATTAGGCAACATACTAAGGGCAATAGTCAGTCCATGAAATGATCATTGCAACCTAATTACCTCTTCAGGTGTCTAAGTCAGAAATCGATAGCCTAAAAGCTGCAGCTTTTAGCTCCTGTGAGAACCAGGTTAGTCCCAGAAAAGCCTCAGGACCACAGTGTGGCTTCTCTCAGCCAGACCTGCAGAAGTTCAAAGTATTTCTGATGCCACGGGTCCAACGCACCCTTCCAGTAGAAGTCGGGGCCCGAGATTAAGGTAGCAGAGTGGGGCATGTGTTTGCTCCTCTGCTGCTGCAATTCATGGTCCAGTTGTTGAAGTTTATACGTACCTTCAGAGCCTGGATGCAAAGCCTCCAGCTGTGGGCACAGCATGGACACAAAGATCATCTTTGCCCACCACCAGTCACTGCTTTATTAGCTGCATATTAATTTGTTAGACTTGGCCACCCTAACCTAAAGACCATGAGTTCAGAGCCATTTCCTGGTATTAATTTTGCTTCTTAGAACAGATAATAGAGGTGCAAATGTGCATATGGTACATAGCAACTGCCTAAAGTTTATTACATGCTGGTAAAACCTGGTGTCCCCCTCATGTGGCACCACTCTACCACATTAATACCATAATAAAAACAATTTGTGCATGTTGGGTAATAGAGATCAACTAACACATTGTCCTCACATCGTACTGTTACAGATTAATTGGAAACTGTATCTTGGAGGGGGCTTGGAGAAAATGACAAATATTGTCGGTCCAATTACTTGATTAGGAAATATTCCTTTCTTTTGTCAGAGAA